>JASSUY010033142.1:110719-136768 GCA_032466535.1 Forpus xanthops
GGGGGGGGGGGGGGGGGGGGGAACACAAACAAACAAACAAACAAACAAGCAAATCCAACAACTACAAAAAACCTTAAGAAACAGTGGACTATTTCTCGCTTGACGTCTGTATTATATTATCAAGTACCCACAGAGCTTTGTGACAACAAATCTGGTGGTTGAAGAGATTATGTTAAACAGTTGAGTAGGGGAGAAAAATGTGAGGCCTCTGAGTTCTCTGTTTATGAAGAATTAATGACCATCGTGACTGGAGAAACTGTTTTTTGAAGAAGCAGCATGGGTTTTTCTATTAGTACATCTTGGGTCTAGATGAAAATAAGAAAGTACATATGGTGGAATGATGGAATAGGTGAGGGAAATGTCTTCTGTTCATGACATCTGCTAGAAGGAAAAAGATAACCATTTCATAAAGAAGTCCTTGGTGGTTGACCTCTGTGCCTATTTTTAGACTCTGTTTTTATTCATTTGTATTTTCTGACAGGTGGCAGTTACAAAGCCATCTTATTTCCTACTGAAATGTTTTATTCCCTTTCAGTTTGCTTTCTGGAGTATAAAATGGCTATTCCTAGACCTGACCTTGCAGCATTTTAGGCAAAATTGAGCAAAATATGTACACTGTCTGAACAGAAGCTACAAAGAAGGACAACCAAAAGGAGAAGTGTGTTTGTGTAAAATTGTTTGAGATATGGTATTGCTTTGCCTTGCATAACCAAATGCAAATATTGCATTTAGCAGGGAATGCTAAAGGGAGTCACAAAGACTAGAGAACAACTGAAAATATGCAAGGGCAGATTGGGAATAAACAGCACAGAATTTAAAGGGTGGATTCTGGTGGGGGGTGTGTGACAGCAATGATGAAAAAATATAGAATGAAGCAGTATGTGCAGGAGAAGACAAGAAAAACAAGCTGTCGGCCTTTCATAGCAAGCCCTGTGCTTCTGCTGGCTTGGACGTAAGCTATAGTTGTGCTGCAGCTGCCAGTGGATGCTTTAAACACATGGAATATGGTCAGGTAGTGGTGTTGGCAAGCCCCAGGTCTGGCTGTGCTTGGGGCCATGGAAGACCACAGGAGTGTGGGTTCCAGATCCCTGATTCCCTGGGATGTAGTGGCTTCTCAGCCCTCTCCTACAAGGCTAGAACATATGGACAGGGAGGGCCAAAAGAGGCAGGAGGCAAGGGAAGATCAAAAGCTTAATTAGGTAAAAGATTAATTATTTTCTTAATAACCTGCAGCCCGTACAGTTAAAGGTCTGAGATCCCCTCCATGCCCCAAGCTGGATGCATTTTGCTACTTTGAACTGTTACATTTAATTACAGGCATGTCCAGAATGTGTATCTAAGTAAGATGCTGTAGTTCTCGTCCATGTAAAAGAAGCTGACAGGTAGTTGAACCAATTCAGCCTAAATAAGCAGGAACTGCTGGACAGCAAATGTCATTTGTGGACTCTGCTGAGAAAACAGTGCAGTAAATAAACCTTAGTTTCTGCAGGGTTACAATTAATTTTGTTCAGTAAGATTTCTTTATCTTTTCAAGAGTCCTGCACCAGACAGTGTTGCCTGGCCTCTCATGGTGATTTTGGGTGTAGTTTGTATGGCCAAGCAAGTCCCTTCTGATTCCATTTTCCAGTTCTTCAGTATTCCAGTTGTAGAAACACTGTGTTCTTTTCAGTGCAAATTCTGTTCTAACCTTGCCATAGTTTAAAAAGAGACTAAATTACCACAGCTGTTAGAAAAAGAAATGCTTAATAGGGAACACAATTAGGTCATTCCTACCTGAGTAACCTGCTTTTGACTGTACTAAGCACAGAGCTATCCATTCCTGTCCTCGGTGGGGGCTGCCTCAGGTGTTTAGAAGGCCTCTGAGAATAGGACAGTCAGGTTATAATACATCTGCAGAATGCTTTGATGGCTTCCAGCACATCACAACTTGCACATCTCATAAACTATGGGAAGTTACTTGATGCTCAGTAGCTGTCGATGTTTTTTTTTCTCCCATAAACTTGTCCAGTCGTTTTGTGAGCTAAACATTGCAGGTTCTTTGGGAAGGAATAACATAGCTTAACAGCAAGGTGTGTGGAGAAATATCTTCTATTCAAACCTGCCACGTGATAACATTTTTGAATGCTCCTTAACCCTGGCATAGGAAAGCAGTGAACAAGCGTTACCTATTCATTTATCATTCCAGATTTCTTATGTTTCTTTCCTATCCCACTGCAGTTTTATCTTTTCCAGGTTCGAGAGTCCCAGGATGCATACAGTCTGTGTACTCTTCTGTAATATTTTCTTTTTTGATTATTTCAGTTAGAGTTACTGATCTAATGATCTTTGCATTCATTCCCCCACTACTTTTTAACAGTTGATGTGTTTCTAGGGTTTCTTTTTCTGAAATCTCATTCTTAAGATCTCATTCCTCAGTGGTGATAACTATTTCAGAGCCAAATATAGCATTTTTTTTTTCCTCACCTGTTAGACTTTACTTTCATTTATATTGGATATTTGTTTTTTGTCTTTCCTACCACTCAGTGTCTTTAAGTTCTCCCACAATACACTGAGTTCAGCTTTGTCTTCACTCCATGGAATAGTCTATATTCTCCATCACCATTGTCACTTCACTATTCATTTCCTCATCCAGATAGAATCTGCCTCTTGATTCTGTTTTTAATTTCCTTTTCTGCTGGTCCAGCTGTAAATATTCAAAAGAAAAGAAAATTGAGATCTCCCTTGGTCTTAAAGAGCCTGATGTGGATTTGGCTTAAGCCTGTGGCTAAACCTTGACAGCTAGACATACCAGCTTTATGTTTTCTCCTGTCACTGACAGGTGGTTCCACCTGCCTGCCAGAGAAATTGTCTGCCTAAACAAGGGACAGCGAAGACAATAGAAGATACTGCAAAGGCAATTAGCAGGGCAGGTATTAACATAAGAAACCTTAGAAGAGGCAGATGCTGCAAACTTACTAGTAGAGGTAATGTGTAAATGGCAACCAGGATAGCAGCAGACTTTTCACTGAGCTGACAGTGGTACCAGTTTGTACAATACCCTTCTGCAGGGTTTTGTTTTAGGAACTCAGATGTGGAGGCTGTGGCTTTTTCAACTAATCTATGATAGCAGTAGTTACATTACAAGGAATAGCAAATGTTTCTAACAAGTTGCTTCAGATGAACTGGTAGCTTATAGAGTAGTGTCTGTAAATTTGTTGCCCAGTCCCTGATATTTTTAGAGGAAATTATTATGGATGTAGTAAACAGCTTAAATTTGATACTTCAAAACCACTTGAAAGATATGACACCAGTCCACTTAGCAATGTTTTATGTCATGATGCTTACTCTGACTTTTTTTCTGCTTTCGGACCGCATGCAGCTCACTAAACACACCCGTGGCAATGCAGTGCCTAAGGATATTGTCATTCAAGATGCATTTTACTGGTATTAAAGTAGTGCTCAGGCCCTGTGGGGTTTGCTTTTTCTATTAATGAAATAGCCACAAATGTGCTTTTTGAGGAAGTCCTAAAGGGGCTCTGCTGGTTACCAAACAGACATTGTCTACTGGGAATACTTCTGGCCCAGCTATTATTTGTGTAGCTTACTTTTCTAAAGGTCTAGTGGGAAGATTATTCCTACTGAAGTAATCACTTAAAGCAATGTTCAGTTTAACCATTAAATTACTGATCAATCATTGAACATTTAAGTGTTCACTTTCCAGGTCAGATGAAGTCCTCCTGCTTACAAAAAACAGCCGTTAATATGTAATCTGCCTTAGTAACTGACGCTAATTGTGTGCAGTCTGTGCTTATCTAAATAGTTTGAATAACTTAGGTTATATTTAGCAAAATGAATAAATTTTGAAAGGGATTTACAATTTGGAAAGTATCCCTACCACTCTATCCCAAAGGGAGCTGAACACTGTGAACTTGGAATGTGCAAAGTGTAGTGGGTTGACTTAGCTGACAATTTAAGGGTCTGTCATCAAGTGTAGCAGCTGAACTTTACATGTAATTAAAAGCGTTTTTATCATGGGGAAAGAAATGTAGAACATATTTCATCTCCAATCAAGATCTATTTTTTCTGTAAGTTCAAATGCTTTGTGGTTTATGTTGTTGGTCTGGTTTGATTTTTCCCTAAGCTACTCAAAACCAAATTAATCCAAAAAAGAATGGTTAGTAAGTATAAGTAAAATGAAATTACAAGGGTTAAATTTTGGCAAGGGCATCCCATACTTATGGTCTAGTGGGTCAGGATCCGTTGTTGCTTAACTGTTCTGGTAATCTTTTTCTGTCAAATCCAGGTGGTTCTGTTTAGCATTGTTGCTTTATTCTATTAGAATCTGGGTATTCCTGATTCCCCAAACTCTGCTGGTTACATGTTTAACATTAGCAGTAATCCTAGGAATGTGAAAAAAAACAGAATGTCATGACAAGATTAATTAGACAAATTAATAACCAAAGAAAAAATCATCAAAGCTTCTAAAAGAAAACCTGTTAATTAATCCTTTGTGTGTAAGTAGATGTGGAGTATTTGTGCTCCTTAACTAGGGCAGTAGTTTAGCGTCCATGGTAGAGTATTTAATAGCATTTTCTTGATATTACTGTAGATTTTCCATTATTTAGTAATTCTTTAAAATGAATTGTATCTTATTCATTGATGCCTTTAAAATTAATAAGTTCAACTGTATTAATTATACCTACAGTTTTTAAGAGCCAAAATCCTACCCTGGATGCGGCTTTGTCTTATAAAACCAGAAAAGAACAAATACTCAGTTTTCCTAACAAAGACTCCTAACTTGTCTTCACTTGGACTGCTGGCAGGAGCCAAATGTACTACCAGAATATGCTGTTAAAACTGTGCGCCAGGTGACATGCAGCGAAGGTACCAAATCCTACCAGTAGCATTTAGTTCCTAACAGCCAATTCCCAACTGTGCTGCTTTGTGTGTCAACCATATAATGTGTGTTGTCTTTCTGAAGCCTGACTAAGCAGCTTTGGATGTTACAGAGGCTCCTCTGCGTGTTTTAATTTGCATAGATTAGTCTTTCTCCTTCTTATTACATTGACTAATCAGGAAGATTTCTTAGCCCAGACATGTTTTTAACCTTATATGGCTGTGTTTGGCTTCATAGATAAAATGCCCTCTCATTTGCCTGATTACTGCATGAAAACAGTACTCTTAGAAACCTAGACCACTAATTTAACAGTCCTTCCCTGCCTCTGTACTTTGTCTTCCACTTTTTCCTCTTAAAATCCAACTGTTCAGCTCTTCACCTTTTTCTGCTTTTTCACTTCAGTGAAATCTGTTGACGCCCCAACTACTTTGTTCTTAGGCTCAAAGCCAAGTGGAAATAGTGAATGTGCATTTGGCAGTGATGGGGTTTGCTGTGGCTGGAGATGGCATTGTTTGGCAATTGCCCCTTCTCCATGGTGTGCCATGGCAGATAAAGCCACTGAGGGAAGAGAGGAAGGGAAAGATTAAAGTTTCCTGTAGAGAAAGCCTTGGAAAGACTATTTTTGGGGTATCTGAAGGCCCACCATAGAGTGGCTGGCTGGTCTCTGCAGATTCTTCACAGGCCACATGCCAGCTGGAAAAAGGAAACACCCTGTTGCTGAACTGCTTCTCCACACTTAAAGCAAACTGCCCTAAGTAGAAAACCAAATAATTGATTTCATATAAAATTCAGTAAAATAATAGGTTCACGTCTTTTTATTTTAGGAAACAAAACTGTGTCAAAGTGTTACCAAGTCTGCAAAAATGCAGGTATAGTATTTAACTCACTGAAGTGTACAAGTGTCTGGTACAGTCTCAAAACAGCTCCTGGCCTCTCAATTTTTGCAATGAATTAAGGAACATATAGTGTAAATTGAGGCCTGAATACTGATTGAGTTTTCACAGATAACTGTATTAGCAGGTTTAGGCTTTGATATTTCATATCGAGTGTTTGATACCACTGTAATGAAAACAGAAAATGTTGCTTTACCTTCTGGTAATAAGGAATGAAGCTTTGAAATCAGCTATCAATCAAAAGAAAGGCAAATTTAAGGCTGACACATGTAAACCAATCTGGTGTCTTAGTTTTGTCAGATTTTTCGTAAAGCATAATGGATAAACTTCCAGCAATGACTACTGTATCAGAGCTCTGAGAGAGGAGGAAATGCCAAATAAAAATGTGTAATTTATTTTTAAATCTTGTTTGGAAAATAGAAATTCTTTCCTGCACTGATTTTTGTGGAAATAGAAATGATCTATGCCTTTAACCTGAGTTCAGCAAATAAAATACTTTGAAAAAGTGGCAACTTTTAAAATGAGGAAATTTACGTATCCATGTAAATGGATATGAGAATTTTTCAAAATGCTGGTTAAATTTAAAAGAATTTAACCTAACTGTGCCTTAAGTGCAGTACTTAATATGCAACTTCCTTTTTTCTGTTACTACACAAGAAAATGTAAAAGACACTCACCCTTCCAATGAGTGGTGTACTTACAACAACTGCCTGAGCAGCTAGAAAGAGCAGCAGTGCCTCTCTTACGTATTCTGGCTAAACGTGTCTGTCTCAGCTTCAGCTTATTAGACCTAACCCTGTTACAAACCAGCATTGGCTGCATGTTCCCAGTGCCATCATAAACAATTCACGTAGTTTTCTTATATGGTCTTCTAAATATTGTTCCAAGCGGAGAGAACAGAGTGAACTGTCTTCCTAGATAGGTTACAGTGCATTCTGATTTATTATACTGATTCTGTGAAGTCAGCTGTTTGAATTAAACTGAGACCATGAACTACAGGCCAAGTGGTCATTAGAGAGCAAAATAGGATGGCTGACAGTTTCAGAAAGAAGCAGGTAGAGTTCTCCTTGTGCTTATTCTATCATAGAATGACCACTCAGCATGAAGTGTTTTTGTATTCTCATGTAAACTTTTTTTTCCACATCAGCTTGCTATGTTTCTTTCTTTGCTCTACCAACCTGTTACCATTTCTTCTGCTGATACATTCACACCTTCTAAATTATAGTATAGGATTATGTACCCTGATTTCTTTCAAATCATCATAGAATAACTACAGTTATTCTGAATACTGATTCTGAACACTGTATCAGCATTGCCTGCAAAAGTATAGCGTAATTTGTTTTCCACTGCTTTTCCCTCTCTCTTATCTTTTAATATGGAGTTAAAGAGCTGGTTTGGATCAAAATGCACATTTTACCACCTAACATATCTCACTTTGTACACTTATTACCTATCAAAATGAATTTTCATTTCTAAGTAGGGCATCTTTGCACTAGTGAAGTACAAATACATACTCTAGGTCAGTAGGAAAATGTATTCCTGTACTATATCAGAACACTCCTTAATATCACTGTTAAAAATGATTTCCTGAAAATGTTTCCTAATAGCTGTAAAGATCCATTCTTTACCCTTTGCTCGATCTTTTTGCTAGGGCTTCTATGGTATAGTGTCTGCTATTCTTATTGTTTTTAATGCTTATTGAAAAGATGGTGTTATGAGAAGCCAGATGTATAATTTTGTATTCATGGTGTTAATAGAACCAGCCTCGTTTTCTGATCTTACTTTCTTTGTCTAATTTTGTATAAACCATCTGAGTTTCTCTGGGAAATTAATTTTGTGTTGTTTCTTGGTCAGAATAGTAAGTTTTAATTTTGCTTCGGTATGCAGAAGCTGTAATTTTCATTAGTTCTTGTTACTACTTTTTTTGGGAGGTGAGGTAGTGGTTTGTGTCTGGATTTACCCTGATTAATTTACTGATTATTTATTATTTAATTTCCTTAGGATTTTGTGGAGAACTCTGGAATAGCTGGGACATGCTAGGATTTTTTATAATTAAATGATAGAAATGAGCATAACAGTTCAAACATGGGGAGCTGTCAGAACAGCATTGGCAGTCAGTGCTGCATTCAGATTCAGACCTATACTGTTCAGATAGACATCATTTAAAAAGTTAATTTACTTCAAAGTCACCTGGCTATTAATTTTTAGTAAGAAACAAGTTTGATAAGCTTACCTAGCCTTGGAAATCTTTTGCACATGCTGATTCTTGCAAGTTACTCTGTTTAAATCACAGAAGAAAGTTGCAGAATCAAGCTCTCAGTTTTTTGTTTCACTTCTATTGCTTTGAATTATAAGCTGTACACTGTAACAAGTAAATCAGAAAATCTAAGGCAGGACCTCTTAGGGTTGTCTTAAGCTGCTTATGTTTCAGTTCTTTTACATACACCTAGCTTGCAGACTTCTTATTCAGCATAAAATAATGTTTATATTCTTTGAAGAAAACAGGACTGTGGGAAGTATTTAACAGTTCTTGGATAATTAATGGATTTTCAGAAGTTACTGATTTTAAACTAAAGTAGTTTGAAGTTTTGTTGTATTTTACTCCTTTAAGCACTATTAAAAATATGATTGCCAAGGCTACCATGACACAGCTGTGCTCCTCTTAGTCAATACGCCATCAGGCATTCTGTGTGATAGCTTTCTTACATTCATATTGAAAAATAATTTATAATTGTCAAAATAAATAATACTGTCATCAAAAGAAAGTTCACATCTAATAAATTAGAATTTGACTATGTTTTTTTAGTGAGTGATTTGAAAAAATCATTTGGTTATGATTCACTCATGCAGTTCTGTGGTGGCCTATCAAACCACCTGCCTTCAAAAATGATTCCTGACAGTGTAGAGTTATGTCAAATGTATGTGAACTGCATTACCAAATGTTTTCATTGCAGTCACAGTTTCAGTTTCTGCAATGTGTAAGAGAGATGTTTGCTACCTTCTATGTGGCTGGAAGCAACATCCAATGAGTTTTGGGTTTTTTCAGTAGTGCTTCAATACTTTCGGATCTCTTAGTTCCTTCCCACTTTTGGCTGACTTTAGACAGAGGATTTTGTGACTAAAGTCTTGCCGATGGTCTTTGGGGTTTATCCAGGTGAAATTCTGCAAGCCTTTATTGTGCAAGTTTTCATTATTTTCTGATTTCATCATAAACTTTAATCATGAGTGTGAATAATTAAGAGTCCGATGTCAGACTAGGTTTCCACTTAGAAGGTGCTCCCAGTAATCATGCTGGTCTCAAATGATAAAAAAGATTGATTACTGTGCTCATCCTGGCTTCTGTTGGAGATTCTGCTAGAAGGAGCAGCAAAAGTGCACAGCAATTAAATAATTGCTCTGTTACATGTTCTGCTGATAGCTCTCTTGCTCCTTTAATACTGTCAGTGGTGTTATCTTTTCTGAAGCCCTTATGAACTCTCGTGAGTACTTAACCACTTTTGAAAACTTACTTAACAAATATAATTGGTGGCACTCAAATCCATTACAGTCTTTTCTTCCCCCCCAGTTGTGTGAGGCTAATAAATCATATAGGAAAGAAAGTATAATGGCAAGCAGCCTTTTTCCTCCACAGTATATGTGGTATTTTCCATGTGGCAGCAGCAGGGTACAATTTTGTCTGGAAATTTAAATCCAAAATCAAACATTTATACTGAAAACATGCACAGTAAACCAAGTGCAAACCACGCCCAGGATTTTGTAGAAGGCTAAATTTATTTAACTAGTTTTTTCCCCTTTACATTCAAACTACAACCAACCGCACTACACACTGATGCTACACAGTACCTGTAGACTGCACCTACAAGTGATTGGTGCATTTGGAACTAACCTTTCATGCGCTTAAGTACACCTCTGAGCAATGAGAGTATCAGTTTAAATCAAAACCACTTAGAAATGGTGCAGGAGATGGAGGAGATTCTAAGCACTGTTCTGGACCACGGTTCAAGTCTGGCCAGCAGCCTGTGTGGATCTGCCATGCTGCCACTCCTGCCATTCTTTTAATTCAGTTTCTCAAATAATGGAGGAACCCTTTGTCTTTGTCCAGATATTTTTATTCATGAAGGCATAGATTACTATAATTTATTAGTTATGATAGTATGGCACATTAGCCCTAACCAGAATTATGGCCTCATTGTACTAGTCAGTGATTCAGCACAAAGCCAGAATGTTCTGCAAAATAGTTTTATAGTTCTTACTTTTCAGTTTTATAGAAGGGAGTTCAATGCAGGACAGGAAGATAATTCTTTTCTAATGTCAGGCAGGCAGACTTGTGACAGAATCTGGAATTTAAAACCTTATTAATCTTTGTCCAGTGCCTCAACCAGGGCAACATTTGCTTTCCTTGCAGACTTAATATTGTTTACTTAGTGTAGCTAAGCTTTCTGCCTCGCTTGGCAAGAACCATTCAACTATATATTTATTATATAATAAATAAAACCTTAAATCGGAAACAATTAATAATATATTCACCAGGGCAAAGATTTACTGATTTCAGTTTTTAAAGGATGTAAAAACTTTCTTTTTTGCTTTAAAGCAAAAATTTGTGTGTGCGTTATATGCAAATGCTGTATTTGTTTGCGTTTTGTTTTTCTCCTAAAGGAAAGAGCCAGTTACTCCTCTCAAACAGAGCATGACATACTGAAGTAAATGCTAAAAAGCCTCAAACAAACTAGCCAAAGTTAAGTAGTTACGGTAAGAACAGAACAAAAGCCCTCTGTAAATTAAAGAAATTTTAAGTTAGATAATAACATGTAAGGAAGAAAATTGCAATAGAATATTTGTTATAAATGATGATGCCCTCTCTGCAAGAAAGGATTATGTAGATTTTTCTACTCCATTAGGATTCATTTACCTTTGAGACTGTGGGATTTCTTAAAATCTGTATGTGTACATATCCTCCTGTAGATGCTTGAAAAACAGTGCTGCAGCAGTGCAAGGGGAGAGGAAGAAATCTAAGCAAAACAATATTGATTTTTATTACTTGTAATTTGTTTGTAGAGGAGGAGGAAGAAGAGGTCAATGCTGTTTCTCAGGCCTTATATTTACTATGCTCTGTGAGCACCTGTTTCGCAGAGACCTAAGCCATAAGTGTTTAAGCTTATGTGTTTAACATATGCTCTTAGTAATTCAAATCCAGCACTTGACTCTGAAAGTTGATAGTATATTATTGGATCCAGTAATGCGCCATGCCCAGCCTATGACCTGAGCTCACGTTGCACAGTTCTGCTGCAAAAAGAGAGATGATCCTCTGTACCAGGTCTGGAAAAGGGGTGAAATCCTCTTCAGCAGATCACAGGTTCAGAAGTGCTGAGTTGTGAAAGGTTCAGATACACGTGGATTTCTCTAGTTTCTGTAGCTCTAGCCTTAAGGCTCTGTTGCTTCTTTTTACTCTGGAGGTGTTCTCATCTTCTCACAATAGTTTTTAATGAAATTATATTGTTAGTAATAATAGAGTTCCAGGTGTATTACAATGTAATACAAAACTTGCTAGTTTGTTGGTGTCTACCTGCCTAAGTATTTACTAACTGCGTGTAAGAAAATTTTTAAGGGTAATTTCTTTGTAAGGGTTATTTTGAACAAAGTTGGTTGATGCCAGGTCTGTGCCTGGATGGGGTGCTGGCATACGGATTCCACATGGAAAAATGTTGTGCAGAAGCACTGCAATATCACTGACAGTGTATTTTTTTGAGGAAATATAAAATTTGGGTCTGAAACCTTACAAAACCAAAGTACACAATGGTTTTGCTTTTTGAGTCAATAGATATAACTTCATGATGCAAAATCATCTGGGAAGCTGAATTGAAATGCCTTAGTTGAAGCCAGGACATATTGCTGTGTCTTTTATAGTATGTTCTTTTAAGTATCCTGTCCTTGGCTTTAGCAGTGTAACTGCCTTGAACACTCGCTTTTCTCCAAAAACAACTTCCATTTTCTAGTTGTCAGAAATTACTTTCATCTATAAGCAGTTTAGACAGGTAGGGAAGAGAGGAAGCAGTAAGTCACCAATAAGAAGCCAGTGTGTCAGTAATATTTTCATATTTAATAAGACAAATAAATAAATTAAACATTCTGAAAAAAAAAAAAACAAAAACCAAAAAAACCAAACCCACAACCAAACAGAATTTCCCCCAAATGGGCTGACAGAATTTAACAGACAGTGAAGGATTTTCTGGGGAAAAACCCCAAACCAATCAAACAAACAACCCCCCCCCCCCCAAACTTTACTCTGCTGACTACCAGGAAAGTTACAAGCTGCTTTAAATTACTGTTTTCTCCCCAACGAATGAAGTTATTCTTCAAATGTGAAAGAACTGAGTAGTGTTATACTTTAAATGTTAGAGCTAGGAATACTTGTGCAGTTAAAATGCAACATTTTAAGTGAATGCAATTATTTTTAGCAACTACTTAAATTAATACAGCATGGATTATGTGGCTGTGATACTTAACGCTGTAAGCACAGAGAACCAGGAGATCTACTAATAAGGAAAGGATGTTTATGAAAAAAATTGGATTATTTTTATTGACAGCTGAGTTCTTTTGCCTATATACAGTTTTAAACTAAGTTTTGTGCTGTTAACACACAAACTTGCAGTCTATACTTAGCTAAAACTACTAATCAATCACTAAAGATAGTGCAGGTTTTCATCTGCATAGGGGGTGCAGGTTTCAGTTCATAGTTATTAATGTATTCAAAAATGACTATTATAACTCCATTATGGAAAGATTATACTCCATGGCTCTGATTCTAACCTGAAGATGGGGTGAATTTGGGCATGAGGTCAATGAAGTTGCAGGTACATATATAATGGAGTAAAGGCTATCCTACCATGTCTAAGCTGGGTAGAACTGACATAGAAATGATCCTTCTTGTGACTCAGTTGTGGCAGTACATTTTGTGTAAAATGGAAACAAAGCATTAATGATCAAGGCCTAGTGTCACTTTGATCTTGATTCATAGCTCACTGTCAGATTGGCAGTTTACTTTAGGCCACAAGCTGCAGACCTATTTTATTACTGAATTAAATTCTTGGAGATGGGAGGAATTCACGCACAGCATGACAATAATCTTTCCAACTATATCTTTTCACTCTGAAATTTCAAAGCCTCCTACAGCATGTGGACTGAAAATTAATGGAAGAAATTCCATTAATTCTCTGGGCCACTTTGGAAACATCAGCCATTATTTCTTTGGAGACTGGTGTTCATGCAGGTGACCAGTGGGTGTAATGCATGGAAAAGCATCTGCTGAAACCTGTGAAATTATTCTATATCTATGGAGGAAAGACAAACAAAATTCATTGTTTTAAAAGGAAGAAATCAGTGTAAGAAGTGTTACAATACCTCTTGGATCCGTTACAGTACCTCTTAGATCATGCATTTTGAATGCATGTGCCCTGCTTTATTTCCAGAACATTAACAGGTCTATATCCAGAACATACAAGGAACGTATAAAGCTGTAGGCTTTCCTTCTGCACTTGCTTTTTTGTGTAGTCTTATCCCTCATCAAGTTAAAATATGCTCTAACTTGTACAATCAAATATCTGACTACTTCATTACTAAAATGATCAAGACTTGTTCTATTACAGCAGGTGGCAAATTAGTTTTTAAGACTGAAAAAGAAAAAGGAATTAGTTCTGTGCTTTTTCAAAAAGCTTTGTTTTAAGCTGTTGCTTTTCATGCTGCCTTCATAACTTTCCAAACCTAATGCTCCTCCAGTTAAGTGTAATCCATGATTGCTAAACTGCAGGCAGCCACTTGTTTGGACAACTAGAATTTAATATTTCTCAAGTGTATACCTATTAAAGGGATTTGTCTATTCAAATATTGTTCTTTATACAACATAAATAAACTTGGTTGAAATAAATGAGAATGCTTTTTGTTCAGTAGCAATTTCCAATCATTTTAACATTATATTTTCCTCAAAGATACTTAATAATTTCTGAAACTGTGTAAATCAGAGTTCAGGTGTATATGCAAGACCTTATCTGCAGGAAGCAGTCACACCTAATGGAAATTGTGATGAAGAATAAAGATGTGTTGAATTTTAATTAAAAAGCCATCTCATTTATGACATGGGTATAATTTAGAAATAGAGTAAAATACATATCTTTACCAAGGAGTAAAAACCAGATTTCTCTAGTTGAAAAAAATTATTTGCTGAAGTGAAGGAGATGAAAGTCTGGAGTGTCTGAGTTCAGTATCTATTCATTCCAGGCTAAACATTTCTTGCAGTGAAATTCTCAGATATATAACTTGACCTTTACATGGCCAACATTCAGAGAATGACACAGTATAAGAACTTAGTAAAATAGAGTTTGCAAAACTTTGAAGCTGTACTGTGTGTATTGTGAGTAATGAAATACTGACAGTTCTCAAAATAGGAAGATACTTTTCATTATGAAAAATGCTCCAATTTTGGCAGGAAAATCATGGCTGCTGTTAAAAAGATCTTTCTGTTATGTACTGCTGACCTCTATTGGCTTATTTCCACTATATGCTGATGTACTTTCACTGCTTTTTTCTTCCCCTGGGAATTATGAGTGGATGTCTGTTTTCCAAACTTAGAGAGTTTTGTAGCAGGCTGACAAAAACTTGAGCATATAAGTTACTTGTCACACACAAAGTCACATTAAGTTACTTTCCAGTGTCAGGTAAGTTAACAGATAGACCTTAATGTCGAAATAGTGATTTGGTGTATGGGCTTCTTTGTGTCTATGAATTTACCAGTATGCTTAAATGGTTTTACTGAGGTGTAGCGTTAGATATACTACACTATAAAAATGAAAATAAATGCCATAGTTGCAGTTTTCCTTTGCCTCTGTTAGTCAAAAACTGCTTCCGTTTTAGAGAGGGTAATTTGGCAAATCATCGGACTGTAACGTAGCCTAATTGGTTTTGAAGCTGCAACATGAAATTTAAATTGGAGAAGATACTTAACTGTGCAAAATATTCTATTGATTTCCTCATAGAAGTCAGTGTTCTAATGTTATTTCTTAACATTTGCTCTAATCAATTTTTTAAGTCTACTTCTAAAACCTACACTGTCTTCCTGATATTTGTATGCAGGTACGTGATTTTATTTGCATTTGTAATGATGGTTATGTCTTGGAACAATTCTCAACCTAAAGTCACCTGCACTGGCAGATGGGATTCTAGCTCATAATAACCCCAAAACCACATTTTTTGTAAGGGCACTCTGCTTATGCAGAGATTTAATTTCCAAGGTTGCTTTATCAGAGAGAGGGCCTCTGGTTAGCTCCATGATAATTAACACAGCCCTGTGGAATGCATTCAGTAGGTAAAGTGATGCCCAATATGCACTTTTTAGATGAAGCCTTGATTTGGAGCTATTTTTAAAAGGAATGTAGTATTTTGCTGGTTAGAGAAGTGCACTGGAATCTCAGCTCTTAATGACTTCACTGGCTTCAGAAGATAGTTCAAGGAAATAAATGTCTAAGTTACAGGTTTTACATCATGCCAGATGGTGTATGGGTTATAGGATCAGCCTGCAAGGTCATGATGATTCTCCATGTGAACTTTCTGTAATCAGCCACACCAATGGGAGCAGATGAAAGGGCTTCAGTGGCCACATTAGGCTTAAAATTTCAGAGAGTCAGGTCAAAAATATTTTGGGGTTTTCTTTTTTAATTCTCTATAGGGAAACTTAAGAAATAATACTGAGAAGACAAATAATTAGGCTTAGGAAATGCTTAGAGAACACTCTGTCCCTCTGAGTGACTTACATGAAGGAGATAATTTTCTTTGTTTTATAGCTGCCAGAGAAAGACCAGGATGTTTCTAAACCACTGGGATTCCTAGAGGTCTTAAACTATCCCATTGTCATGTAGTCCTAGAACAAGCAGGGCCATCCTTTTGAAAAACAGAGAGGAAACTACTTTTCTGGCTGTTGCCTACTGTAACTTCTCTTGGGAATGAACATTTCAGAGGTCAGTTCTTTTAAGGCAAAGCCTGTTGCTCTCCTAGCAATTGTAACTTCGCTAGTGCTTACCATGTCAAAAGTATCCTGTTGCATCAAGCAGGATTTAACTGTACCAAAATTCTTTACAGACCATAATTATTAGTGCTACTGAACATTTTTCCAGCTAAGTACTCTCAGCTGGAAAAGAGTAGCGAGTGGACTCTAATGGTTGGGCTATTTTCAGTCAAACCTAAGGTTTAGGCTTGGGGCATGTACCCAGGATAACTAGGTAGCAGGGATCAAAAAGATTTACACAAGGTGAGATGGGGAAGAACCAAGGGTCAGGCAAACAAAACATCTATGCGGCAAGTGAAGTCAGGCGGGAAGAGTGGGGACAGCTTTGAACAAGGCAGAAAACAATGCTGAAAGGGACCCAGAACTTAGATGGAGATTGTCATGAGTATCAGGAGTAAAAATGGAGCAGTACTGAATGTGCTGGGCTGGCTGCTTCTGCTTTGGAAAACAACCCCTGATGAAGGATGGTGTCTGGTATCTCTAGCAATTGCTGTGGGTGTTGTGTGGTGTCTGCCTTTCCTTACTGGAATTATTATTCCTTATTGGCATAAGAATCACTCTAGGTCGCAGGTCTCCATGAACATTGTCTGGTGGGCATACACAGTGAATGGAGAAATGCCACTGGAGAGGTCAGTCTGGCCTTCTTTTTTATGGGCTGCATCCTTGACTAACTGGTATCTGATGACTGAAATTTCCAGGTGTTTAAATAATTGTCTTTTAAACTGCGTTTATGTCCCGTAAACTCTATTCACCAAATCAGTATGGATTCAACTAACCATATTCTGGTATTGTGATAAGGAGTTCCAGTGTTCTGTTCAATCATACCTCATAATGTATTCCATGGCTGTGGTAGGCATATTTAGGATCTAAAAACCATCTTCTCTGATTATTTTTTTTTCCAGAGGAAGCTTTATATTATAATAATTATTACACTCTAAAAAAAGTATTAAAAAATTGCAGGAGAAATCGAGTATTTACTCCTGGAAACGTTATAAAATTAAAGCAAGAAAAAAACGTTCTTCCATTTCCTTTTTTTGTTTGAGTAATCAGCCTTGAAAAGCTGAAATTAATAGAAAATGCAAGTCTGAATGATTGTATTTTCAACTCGGACTGGTTTATCTGATTCTCACAAGAATTTTACAAATTAGATTTCTCTGTGTGACTCTGCAAGTATAATGATGATGCAAGTGCTCCTGTGTTGGTTTCAGTGGTACTGAAAAACATCCCATGGGCTGGTGCAGCAGTTTGCAGGTGGGGAGGGATCTCTTTTTAAAGGCTCTACCCGTTTCTTACAGTGTTTTTTTTTGTGGGAAGGCAATGAGCGTGAGGCATCGTGCAACACTGATGTTGTTAAGAGTGAGTTTTAAAAAATCCTAATTGTGGTTTTCCTTCAAGCTTACATTCCTGTTCAGTGGAATTCCACAAGTTTAGAAAAACTATTGTGCATTGAGTCTCTTAAATGTTTTTGTCAGGAGTGTTTGATATTTTAATCTCGCAGACAGCAGTGAGTGAATAGTGTTAATTAACACTATGGCTACCCTGCCTCAGTGGTAGCAAGAATGTTTCTTAAGAAAAATGTCTTTTATAAGGTATCTTTTATTCATTTAATGTGTAAATTTATCCTCTTAAAATACTTATAATAGAGGGATTATGTAACTACTCAGTCCTCTTTACAAACCTATCTCAAACAGAACCCTCTGGTATGTCCAGTGAGTAATTAGCCTACTGGAGAGAGGGGGCAGAAAGCTCTTTGAATTCTCTTGTAAAACTGCCATGAGCAGTGTGGTTCAAAGTACAGACAATCTGAGAAAAAGCCCACTGAGTTCTGCAGGATTCAGTCTTGTGCACTGGACTAAGTTTGAAGACCACCTATCATAGCAATAGACTTGAATGAGGTTAAGGATTTAGAAATCCTCAGTACCCAATAAAAAATTCAGATGTCAAGAATAAAAGTCACCCTTTCCCAAGATCATCCCCACTGTTCAGCAAAGCCACATCTATATGGCAACAGATGCGTTTTAGTCTTTTGGGTATACTGTGATTAAAGAGGTTTGCTGCTGGTATTCCCCATTGCATTGTGAGCATACGTACCCTATGAAAAGTTCCAGTGCTCTGTGCATTTGCTTTTTGTGGCTCTTGGGGCTGTTTTCCTGGAGCTATGCAAAAGGCTACAGCATTCTGTTTTCTTGAAAAAGCACTTTTGTTTCAGAAATATATTTAATAGCCATTTGTTCTCACCACCTTCAGAGTGTACATACCCTACATTCAGATGGTTCCTGCTTCTTCTGGGTTAACTGATGACTGAGGAATGTATACAGAAAGCAGTTAATTATCATTAAAAGCACTGTTGTTAAAAGAACATCCAGCTGATGGAGTAAAGTATGTCCAAATTCAGTTTGTTCATCAGAGCCTCCAGACTGAATATGTGTAACTGGAATAGTTGATGGATAATGTTTAGCCTGATGGCCTAAGCTGAAAGTTTCTTTTGACTGAAACTTTATTATATGAGCAGTTTTCAGGATGAAACTTTCTATCAATCTGCAAAATAATCCTTTGTTTGGGGATTTTATTTGGATTGCCAGACCAGGACATGTAGCAAGCTGTGTAGCAAATTCCTTTTGTTCCTGTTGAATGGCAGCAGAGGTAGGTGCAAGGTTGAGGTGCTCACTTTGTCTTATTCTGTGGTAAAAGTAGGAAGAGTTTGAATATGGAAAGCAAAGAGCTAACTGCCTATTACTGTCCTGTTTATTTGTGTATTCTTTCCACTGCTAATATCCTTATTGAGGAAGGAATTCTTGTTTTCCAAACTATATCATTGACCTCAGATAGGTGAATTGATTTGACTTTTAAAATTCATTCACACTGTACTTAATAATCCAAAAGTCACAGTTTTAAGTGTTGGTGATATGACTTGGCAGTGACTTGTAAAAGCTGGAAATTCAGAAGTTCTCATGTGAAATTTAGATTTAGATTAGATGTTAGGAAGAAATACTTCACTATGAGATTGGTGAGATACTGGCGCAAGCTGTGGATGTCCTTGGCAGTGTTTAAGGCGAGGTTGGATAGGGCATTGAGCAACCAGGTCTAGTGGAAAGTGTCCTCATCCCTTGCAGTGGGTTGAAACTGGATGATCTTTAAAATACTTTCCAACCTGAATTATCCTATGGTCCTATGATCGCCTTCCCTGGCTAGGAGAGGAACCAGTGGACAGGATATTGAATTTTCTGCTTAAGGATTTCTCCTAGTCATGTTTTTCTGTTTCATGTTCCCTTCTGATAAAAAGTTTGAAGAACATGTTTTTCTGCAGACCTGGTTAAAAATAAATAAATAAAAATACTGTAAGTGCAGGAGGCCATATTTTGACAAAAGCAGATAAAGATAAGCCATGCTGCTGATTCATGTGAGAGTGGTGAGTATCTTGGATTAACTGTCCTTTAAATGTCTTTACTTGTTTTATCGCAAATGTAGGTACTCTAGCTACTTGCTTCTTCAATAGCTTTATTAAGATGATAATGGTGGACAGCTCTGTTAGCTGTAGCTTTACTGTTATAAGCAATTTTCAGCTGTTTCTATTGTGCCACATTTCCATTCCTCATATTATTGTTGTATCTGACCAGAAGTTCGATTGGAGACACATTGTATTGTGAAATTCTGTTTTGAGAAATTAAGGATTTTGTGTATTTGTGACATTTAAAAGAAAAGTAAAGCATCTTTCCTTGTTGAGTTTGAAATATTTTGGCTTGGAAGAAAAAAATAAATCTTTGAGTAAGATTGAAGGGTTTTATTATGACAAAAATAATGATTGTATCCGGCTATTTTGTAATAAGAGTTAATCTGCATTATAGAATGTAAACAGTCTTTTAAGCTGTTTTGAACAGTACAGCTTCAGAAAGACCTTTTTTATATTTTTAAGTAAAATATTCAATCATATGACAATGTTGGAACATTGTGTACCTGGAAAATTACCTTCTTGCTTCCACATATTCTCAGGGATCTTAAGTCCTTTACGTGAGTCAGTATCTGATGAAGTGTACACATTAATTTTTCCAAAAGAGGGATGAAATATTAGGAAATTTTAGGATTTCATTGTGATAGTTTCTGCCTATTAGCAATTAATACATCTTATATAAATAGGAAGTTTACACTGCAACAAAATAGGGACTTTTTTTTATAGATGATTATTCTTAATTCACTCCTTAAAAATAAAGGATCTTCATGGGTCTGAGTGGTATATTTCATTTTTGTTATGCCTGCAGCAGAATCTAAAAGGAATAAAACTTGAGAATCTCAATAGTATACTGAGTTCTCAGTCACTTTCCCATTAAAATTCTTTGCTGTAACACCAGGCTGCAGTGTTCAAGCTTCAGGTGCTACCCTGCTTAAGCTTCAGGTGAACAGAAAGGAACACTGAAGAGCCTATTCATAGAAATCTTAAAACTCCTCTTTTTGCCTTGCAAACGTCCAGAAGACAGTTGAGGATTTTGTGAGCAGATATCAGACATTAAGTACTTCTGGGATTTCTCACTTGGGAATCTCCAGTAGTGCTAAAGGATATCTGTTAACTGCATTTTGGAAGTGCTCCCATGGACAAAGTCAAAACTGACCATTGAGAAGTGTTACTCTCATCTACAGTGCAACCAGCTAAAGATGCTTGTGCTTTACCCACAACTCAGCAACCATTCACCTGAAGAAGAAAATAAGCTGGGAATTAAATCACACAGTCTACACATAGCAACAGTACTTTTAAGCACTTTTGTGCCTGGTGAGTGGTTGTCCCCACCGCAACTCTGTCAGCTGATGTAAAGAAGTGCTCCCTGTTGTTCTGGCGTACACTGTGTAGCATCTCTAAAAATATCTGCTATCACGGTTGCATGATAGCAGTGGAAACAAGAATTACATATCCTGAGGTAACACAGTCAAGAGTGCCAGGGATGGTTGCATCTGAATTGGGAACAGAATATAAGTTCTCACCATCCAGAGGATTTGGTCTAGCAGTCTAACAGGAAGTTGCCATAGTCCCTATATGCCTACTTGATTGATATTTCTGCATGTCAGTAAATTCTCTGTAATGCAGTTAAATATTTGCTGATACTTTCATTGGCAGTGTTTGCTGTGGTAGGTGTACTTAGAAGTATGGAAGATGGTTTCTTGTGTCCATGAACTGTTTGTGATCTAGGAAGAAGGAAGGAAAAAAGTGTTTTAAGCTACTGTTTGATCCTTTTAATAGTTTGCATCCATTCTGAGTTGCAGAAAACTGGCTGTTGCCTTGGCAGTTTTCACAAAGACTGGAACAGTTGCCATAAAAGGCTGTTTATGAAGTGCTTATTCATATGGGATTTCAGACTTCTGTTAAGTTTTAAAATAGTTTTGCATATTTGCTTCTACAGGCCTTTCCATCTGTAATCATAGAATCGTAGAATAGTAATAATAGCACTTAGCACTTTCTGGGTTCAGAGTGCCTTATAAATGATAATTCCACAACAACCAAATGATATTTTATTTGCCCAAGGCAATGAAGGCAGTCATGGTCAGCAGTATGCTAGGATTTAAAGTATAATGGAGAAGTACAAAGAAGTATTTTCAGGAAGACTTTACAACTGTCCTTTTTTTTTCATGCAAACTCCTCTTTTTACCTTTGCTTTTTCCAAAATACACATTTTAATGAAATACTGGGGGCAGTAGAACAGAAAAGAAAGAAAAGATCTCAAGTTTGGATTTGCTCATGGACTTTTCACCTTCCACAGCTCATTGTATGCAGAGGTTTGATGCTCTTCTGTCCGACCCCAGTATCAGTCTTAAACAAGCAGACCTAGGTAAATGTTTCTTTTGGTGAGAGAATAGTGAAATCTAGTGCTTGAGATTATTTAATGTACTGAAAGCATTGTAATATTGTGTGCCCTTTAGTGATTGAGTCAGGGTGTAAAAGTTAGGAAATGGAATTCAGTTGTCGATGTCTCGAATGTTCAGTTTTTGCTTGTATCTACAGAGGGCAGCAAAGATCTTCAGTTTAAAACCTCTGCAGCAGGTAACCTCCAATATCTGGTTTGTCTTTGGTTAACAGCTTTAAAATAACATCATGAAAGTATTTTCCAGTTCCTCAGTTTTCTGACTCCAAATATAATGATGGGTTTTTTGGGTAGCTTTAAGTTAGGAGGTAGGATGGTCAAAATTCACAACTTGGCCACAGGGAAAGCATATTAGCAAACAAAGTCTCATAATCAAAACCTCAGTTCAGTTTATCAGTCTCAGTGCCTTCAGGTAATTTAGGATATTAAAACCAGGATTTTTATTAAACCTTTGGAAACATATTCATTGCCAAATCCACTGCCCTGAAAGAGCAGGCTGGATGTGTAAGCCAGACAGACTTAGCAGACATTAAACTGAAATTCGCTGCTTTATTACTCTTCAAAAGGAAATCCTGCTCCCTCATGCAAGGATATTACGGGAGACTGATATACTGCTGGCAGAGGTGAGGAATCTTTTGCAAAGTGAAGGAGGGAAGGTTGGATGTGGGATGTTTGGAAGGCAAATCTATAAATGTCCTGACATTAAAGAAAGTAGAGGAAGAAATGGGTACTGGTCCACTTCCCAGTGGATTCAGTGGAGCTGACTGCTTTGCAGCAGGGATGTAAGGACAGTAGGACATTAATCTTAAGTATGCGTTCTTACAGCATCTGAACTTTCACTTGTATTTTTCATTATGCCCAGCTGCCTGGCTTAAATCCAGATTTTCGGCCCAAGTGATGTTACTGGGAATTCTGCCACTAATTTCCCTAGGACTAGCATTTGAGAGTAGCAGAAGAGTCCTTACTGAATTTCCTGTGTTCCATTGTGCTCATCTGCAGCACCCTTGCAATTTACCATGTTCAGAGCCACTTCTGATTACCAGCTTGTACATTTTGTGATGTAACTATATCTGACAGCATGAACAACCTGCAGGCTTATGCCAGTTGCATTTTTCTCATATTCTGGGACCTAGAAAGGGCTTTATTTCTACCGTAGTGTTCCATTCGTGTACTTTGATTCTGTAGTATAGATTGAATAGGCTAAGTACTGCCCCTGACCTCATGCATTGACTGGAATTGATTTCCGTACCATCCTTCTTAAAAACAGGAGTTTATATCCTCTTAGTGGAAATTCACTGACAGAGGGGGATCAGTGGGATGCATAAATACCTGATGAGGGGTAAAGAGTGAAAGGAGATCTAGTTGATGCTCTTCTCCTAGAAGAAAGTTTGCCCTTTCTACAACAGCCTGAAACAGTTGAC
This sequence comes from Forpus xanthops, assembly GCA_032466535.1. Lineage (NCBI taxonomy): Eukaryota > Metazoa > Chordata > Aves > Psittaciformes > Psittacidae > Forpus > Forpus xanthops. The sequence continues at coordinate 133,807 of JASSUY010033142.1, forward strand.
ATAGTTGATCAGTGAAATCCATGAGTAGTAGTTATATGGCTTATGCTATCAAGCCAATAGTTTCTCATCCTTAAAAATATATTTCCAATTCATCAAGATTTAATTGTGCTCTTCACAGTACTGGTGCTTCCTCCCAGCTTGGTAGCCTTCTGAAAATTTACTCTCTGTCCTATTCCCCAGGCCTTTGCTGCTTCTGAGGATTTTATTTTTAGGTAAGGAAGAGGAATACTGTTGAATTAAGAATATGCACCCATACATCATTTTCTGTGTATGGAAAGCATATAGTGATGGAAACTATGGTTATCTGTGTAGTTGTCCCTTCTTCTTCATCCATATTTCTGTCTTAAATACCTCCATAATATCACCATGAACCTCTTATTTATGTTAAAGTCTATTACTGAAACTATAAATCTCTAATTTGAGAGATGATGAGTAGATCTACCATTACATGATAGGAAAGTTTTTACATTTTTCATGCTGATCTTTAGACCCACAGCAGTGCCTATACTATTGTTGCTTTCTAGGAGAAGAGGCTGGAAAGAATCACCAGCAACTGAGCCTCTGGGGGCCTGCAGTTGTGTGTTGGGTTTCTACAGGGGAGGGTGTACAAAGGGAGGGTGGCAAATCCACTGCCTCGCTGGGCAGCCACGTCAGCCTGATCTCATTAGCTCTAGTCCTGAGTTGGAAGAGTAAAAAAATGAGATCTTCGAGAGGGAAAAGTAGGTGAAGGGTAGCAAAATTTAAAAGGAAACCACTACACACCAAGCCTTGGAGCAAAATTCGAGCTATGCACAACATGTTAAGCTGTATATTTGAAAACAGAAGACAAGAGGGGGTTAGGTTTGCTAATACCAGCAAGTTTGTTTGCGTTGGAAGTGATTAAATATTCACAGTTCCCTATGTTTGTTTTAGTTTGTTTGAAAATAGCTCTATTTTAATGAATTAGAACACCTGAAGTATGCCTAAAGGAAATGATTATGGAGTGAAATACTGTGTTAAAAAGACCAATCCAAACCCTCTTGTGTGCTTACTTTTTCCACGCAGAATAAAAAAGAAGATAAAGGGTCCCAGGAAAAAGGAACTCTGAGACCTTAGAGATAGCTGACTTTGTATGCTCTGTGTTTTGAATGAATTGCTATTAACACTTGACCTCCCCCCAAAACAGCTTTGCTGCTTGTTATGAGCAGGAGGAAAAAAAGAGTATGACCAAGAAACAGCTGAGAAACCACGGGGGAGCAGACATTAATGAAATTAGCATTGCTTCAATCTCAGATCAAACCTTTTATTTATTCATTTATTTTTAACTGCTTTGTTTAATTCTGTATAAAGTACCATTAAATCTCCCTTTAGGCTTTAAGAGTTCTACTTTGTAGGTGATGGATCTCAGGCACTGGTAGGTGGTCAAGGACTGCTGAGAATGAATGTCACAGGAAAGAATGTTCCTTGAGGACACAACAAGAAGAAACAAGTTACTGTCTAAACTTAGTACCTATGAATTCATATACCACCAGTATACAAGGACTGTATTCTGGTGGTTCCACAGGTGTTTCCTGCAATGTCTTAATTATGTTGTTTTTCTTTCTGAATAAGATTCCGCAGAAGTCACAAACATGCATTTTAAAATGTAGTATTAAAAGAAAAAAGCATGGTAATCAAAGCTTTCCCACTGACTAATGTTGTGTAAATACTGTTATGGTACAGTTAGATTTATTTTTAATTATCAGAGCAGCCTGGGGAAGTGCTGTCAGAGAGCAGTGATAGCCTGTCCATTGCTCATTTCAGCATAACAAAGGCCTTGACTTGGAGCAAGTTGTAATACAGATAAAGTATTGTGTGAGTTTATTCTGTCATTCTTGTTCTCAAGCAGCAAAAATGTAATCTAGAGCTGCAATGGAGTTCAGTACTAGGGGAGACCCCGTGGAGTAGTAGCTCAACTATATATTTGTCAAATTAACCATAGTCTTCGATTATATTGTTTTGATATGGCTTTGACCAGTTAGGAAATCTTAATACTATACTGTGCAGTCAGAGATGTTGCTCTCATTGGTCTGTTCTCTCCTTTACTTGATATTTTTCTTAAATTGGATTCTGTTTTCTTCTGAGAAGTGTCTCATTATATTCAAATCAGCATTGGTGCCAATAAAATCTTTGGATTTTTTCCTGCATGATTTGTTCAAATTTTGTTGTTTCAGGTTTTCAGGAGGTTTGCACATATGGCAGTATTTTTAGAACAGAATTAGGATAAGCTGAGTGGCAATAAATGAGTGACACAAAGCACATCTCAGTGTATTGTCTTGCATACTTTGTTGTCTTTTCTTACTCTTGATTACAATAGTTATGTCCTGTTTTATAAACTCACTGACAGTCTGAGTCAATGTTGCTGCTTTTCAGAAGTGCACTAAGATGCTGGTTATTTTTCATGGCAGAGTTGAGAAAGATTGCTGCAATTATGTAATGAGTTAATTCTATTTATTTGAAGGAAATGTTGACACATGTAGCTTATATTGAGACAGATAGGTATTTGGAGAGAGGAGATAAAACTAATTCTGCAAACTAAGAGATCAGTAAATAAATAGGACATGAAATATGAAGCAGGACTCTACTGCATGAATATGGACACCTAATGCCATTTTAGATTTCCTGGGATATCTGTGGCATCTGCACAGGATACAGTAATATGGCGCAGGAACTAATGGAGACCTGTGCTGGATGGGCAGCTTGGTGGCCAGGTATACAAGAACAATCTGAAATAACCCCAGTTGTCTTCTTTTTAGAAGGCAATTAAAAGCTACCTCTGCATTCTAAGTTAGCATAGATGTCTTGCAGTGAGAGGTGGGTCTCAGAAGTTTTACTATCTTTATTTCATCTCATTCTCCCTGCATCATTGTCATGGGTTCAGCAGCAGCAGTCATTTTTCTTTAAGCAGTAGCTGGTGAGCACTGTGTTTTGGATTTTTGGCTTG
>JASSUY010033143.1:0-13383 GCA_032466535.1 Forpus xanthops
CAGTATCTGAAGGGGGCCTTTAGGGATGCTGGGGAGGGACTCTTCATGAGGGACTGTAGTGAGAGGACAAGGGGTAACAGGGGAAGTTTAGACTGGATCTGAGGAAGAAATTCTTCACTGTAAGGGTGGTGAGGCACTGGAATGGGTTGTCCAGAAAAGTTGTGAATGCTCCATCACTGGCAGTGCTCAAGGCCAGATTGGACATAGCCTTGGTTTAGTGTGAGGTGTCCCTGCCCCTGGCAGGGGGGTTGGAACTAGATGATCTTAAGGTCCTTTCCAACCCTAACAGTTCTATAGATTCTATGAAAACAAAACTGACCTAGTCTCATCAAGTCATATTTAAAGTGTACAAGCAAATTTTTGGGGCCTTACTTTCTTTCAACTCACTTATATCTAACTGCAACATAAAAAGCTGAGCTGGAGAACCAAATCCTTCTGCGAGCAACCAGAGACAGTACTATGGAATAGCATTGGAATGCTATGGAATAGCTACGGAATAGTTCCTAAAATGGAATTATCAAAATGCTGTAGTAGCAGAGTAGATCAGGATTTCATTAAAATGTTACCTAGGACTTGATATGCATTTGTGCAGTTGTCTTCATATACCCTGAATGATTTTTAAATTTCTGCCCACCTTAATATAAGCATAGGAGAAAGTAAGAAAGCAGTTAATAAAGCAATAGGGAGGTAGGACTAAAGACTTTCCCTAATGTTATTTGAGAAGATGAATTTTAAATATTCTAAAGAATAAAATTCTTACTTGCTAGATATTCAGGAAGTATATTTCTCCTTCAAAAAGGGTTACACTCTCTCATGTCAAGTGCTCAATAAGTTATTTAGGAACTGATTAGCTTTTAATTTCACAATCTCTAGACAATATTTAATCCAAAATAAAGGAAGTTATCACTGTTTTTATTAAAGATCAGGAGATTTACTCATTCACTTTAATAACTCAGGGGCTATAATTATAATTTAGATGTCAAGGAATTCTTCTGATCTACTATGTATTATAATATTTCTTAAGTGAATTACAAATATAGACTTTATAATATTTCTGGGACTCTCTTCCAAGATAGATAAGTTTCCTAAGGTGTCATGAAAAAAAGTTTAACTTCTTTTAAACAAAGACAAATCTCTAGTGTTTATGGAGTTATCTCTCTTCCTCATTAAAATAGAAGTTATCTGTACCAATAAAGCAGGTTATCCCTGCTTCCCTCCTCTAGAGATGAAATACCTCTGCTGCTGCCAGTAGCACATTGCATTTATATGCCTTTGTCTCAAAGAAAATATGTCTATTTTTTTACCAACTCATATTAAGATAAAAGGAAAATGATTTTCAAGAACATGAAGGTCCAAAAGTTAATCAGGAATAGTCAGCAAGGATTTACCAAATCTTGCCTGACCATTCTGATTGCCTTCTATAATGAAATTACTATAGCTGTATGGACCAGGATAGAGCAATGGATATGATATACTTTGGCTTTCATAAAGCTTTTGACATAACCTCGCACAACACTGATTTGGAATCTGAGAAACTATGGGCTGACTGGACTGCTAGATATGTTGAAAACTGGCTGGACACTGGGCTCATAGCAATGAGTGGCTCAATGTCCAGTTGGCAGTCATAACACAAATCAAATCACAGAGTTGCTTTGGAACTGACATAATTCCTCATCTTCATCAGCAACTGGGGTCATGAGGAATATTTTCGCTTCATATTTTTACTTACCAGAAAATATGAGGACAGTACTAAATGGAGGGAAACTTGATACACTAAGTAGTCGAGTTTTAATTCACAACAGTCTTGAGAAACCTGTAAACTAGGCCAACTGGAATTTCGTGAAGCTCAATAAGGAGAATTGTAAAGTTCTGTGTCTGGGAAGAATAACCTCATGCAGAAGTGCAGCTAGAAACTGGCTGTTTTAAGTCACAGCACTTCTGAAAGGACCAGGGGCCCTGGTGGATGCCAGTCTGAATATGAGCCATCGTAAAGTCTCCCTGTAAAAGTGGCAAGTCAATACTGGACTACATTAAGAAAAGTGTAATCATCAGGTCATGGGAGTTACTACATTGAAGAGGCTGTAGAAGATGACCGGTAGAACACTATAAAGACAGTCAGCACCTGATCCATTAGTAGAGAATGAGAAAGCTGGGCTTGTTTAGTCTGGCAAAGAGGATAATCTAATAACAGCCTACAGCCACTTGACAGGTAGCTACAATAACAGAGACAACCTCATCAGATATGACCAATGGCAAAACAAGGGGCAAAAGGGAGTAGGTGCACTTACCTAGATTGATGGAAACTAAAAAAAATTTTCACTAGGAAGACAGCTTAGCACTGGAATCTTTTATTCACATAAGTGGAATCTCCATCCTTAGAGGTTTTCAAGATTGGTTAGACAAAACTGCAGTTGACTTTGACTTGACATAGAGCTGCTAGCAGTCCTGCTTTAAGCAGAAGGCTGGACTAACAGGCATCACTCACCCAAAAAAATTTAATGATTCTCTGAATGTGAGATTTGTCTTTACATCAGAGTTAGCTCTCCAGTGATCTTTATTCTTCTGCATACATTCACTGTGATACTTTGCTGTTCCTAGAAGGAATAATGGGTATGCCTGGCATTCACAACTGTAACCACAGCTTATGTAGACATTCTTGAATTCAAAATACAGAGTCCAGATACTGCTGACAATGCAGTCACAGCAAGAAAAAGCCAATCTTAGGCAGTAGGTAGAATTCCCAACCAGTTTCCGTTGTGGCTTTTCTGCTGCAGCCATAATATTGACAGTACCTGAGCTCAGCAGCTTCTAGATAGATCAATTAGTTCACCTCAGTTGCAGCTGCTGTAATACAGGTACATCACAAATCCAGCACTCATAAGCCATAAGGACCTTCAGAAGCTTCTCTCACCTGTTGACCAGCCCTGGAATTCTGGCTGGTTGGAGCTTGGTAGGCACGCACAGAAAAGCACACATCCTGCTCCTGCCAAACAGAAGCTGGGGTGAAGTGCAAGCCCCAATAGGATTGACAGACTCCCAGTGGCACCTTTCCACGGGCCCAGACTGTACCCAAATGCTGAGCACGCCCAGGAGACCAACCCTTTATCTCACCAGAGGGTTTCCCCTAAGTGATGCTGAGCAGAAGTGAACTAGTTCTAAAGATGTAAATATGCAGTCATACAGCCTAATCACTGAATGTCCTTCCAAAATAGAACATCCAGAACTGGATGGTGTACCTTAGAAAGTACTACCATTTACCAAAAAAGGTATATGGTAGCGAATCCAATATACCTGGGCAGGTCTGAGTTGCAATTAAGGCAAATTTTGCCCACAATATTGATATGAACACTCTTCTTACTGATATTTCCACAGCTATAACAGAAAAATACTTCATACTGTATAGTCCCATTGCAACAATGAAATTCAGTAAGTGGTACACTACTAACTGCCTCAGAAATATCTAACCCTGCTCAGAATTTTAACTTCTGGTCCTAAATCACTCTAGAGGTTTCAGGGTAATGTTTGCTTCAATAAGCTGTCTCCCACAGTTTGAATAATAAATCTTTTATAACTTTCATGCAAGTAGATAAAAACAAGTTATGTCTCTGAGTTACTAGAGAACAGCAATAACATCCTTTTTTTTTTTTATTTTCCTTCTAATAAAATAATAAATAGTAATTCCATGAAAAAAAAAAAAAAGGAAAAATGCAACACAACTAGGTTACAATGGTATCATTGTACTTGAGTAGCAGACGCTGCCAAAGAGTGCTGCTTACAGTACTTAAAACAAATTTAAAAAGCTACATTTCAATTCAGCAGATCGGTACTTGCTCCATAAAAAAAAAAAAAAAATCCTTTATTTAAGCTGACATAAAGCTATTTTGTTAAGGCTTAAGCAGCTGCTCTTATAAAACATTAGATTCTCAATCGGATCAAAGTAATTTGACTTACAATAAATAGGAGGAACGGTTTAATTAGCACTATTGAATATACTCTGCACCAGACTAGATTTTCTTCTCTGCATCAGGCAGAACTCATTAAAAAAGAGAACTCAACCTTTTGCTCATAATTACCTTTGGAAGACCAGCACTTGAGACAATTTTCTAATCACAGAAAAGGAACTGCACTAAGCTACCGTTCAAATGCATCTATTAATTTACTTTTATTTTCTGCTCGGCCTTCCAAAACTAATTATTTAACACTGAAGTTAGGAAACTGGAGAGTGAGCCTCGAGAGGGATGCGGCAGAAGGTTTCCTGAGCCTTGAGGACAGAGGAAGGTTCAAACATAACTTTTGTGAAACTGTATAATGAAAAAAGGCCTCCACAAACAAACCCTATAAAAGGCATGACCTTCAGCACTGGATTTGTCTTCACAGATGTCTTAAAAGATTGGAGAGTAACATGGCAGATTAAATTCACTGTTGATAAATGTAAAGTGATACATATAGAAAAAAAGAGAGTGACAGGCTTTGAAGTGACCATAACGAGCCAGAAAATATAGCTTAGATTTGCTCTATGACAGTAGCAGTCAAGAATGCAATCACGGAGATCACCTCTGATGAAGAACTCATACATGGATAGAAGCACAGGGTTTCCTGCTCTGCATTTATTACCTAGAAGGCATGTTCCGACCTCATAATACACACATAGCAATGTGCATACAATAAACCATCCGGAGAAACCATTTTAAAATAAATATCAAAATAGACTTTGTGACTGTGAGGAAACTGTTTTCATGCAATGTTATTCATCATCATCTAATTGGCCACCACAAGGCTCATACACCAGTGTTTCTCCTGAATAGCTGTAATACAGGTGGCATATAGAAGAACGAGCACTAGAGTCACTACAGTAACCACGTCAACCAAATACTTTCCCTTGCAGGAGGCAATGCTTACACCAAGTTTACAACTTGCATTGGCTATGCTTGAAACACAGCTAAAGATCAAATTAAGGAGTCTTAATAGAATAGAAAAGACCTCAGCAGTACCTCTGAGAGGAGCCTCAGCATCTTCCAAGATTCACCTCTGTCTGCAGATTGTCTAGTGAGTGATCTCAGTGTTGTCTTGCACATAAGAATGACTTCACTTGCTTAATCCAGCAAATCTCTGCTTTAATGTCATCCTATGTGTAGATTTTCTTAAACACCACTTGTTACTACAGCCGCATCACAAATGGGAGGTTGCTATAAAGAAATGTATAAGCACTTTCTAAAAGGTAACTTTCTCTCTGTTAACCTACTATGATAGCATCTTGACCTACTAATGTATTGACAATCAATCCTTGTTTCACCGCATAACTTCAAGTACTGATAATACAAAGAAACAAGTTAAAATGTAACATTGTTCACTACCAGGTTCTGCGGAATCCTGCAAATCTTTCAAAGGTTATTGCTTCCTTTAATGAGCTTGTCTAAATTAGGATATTCAATACATGTAATAGCTACTGTCACTGCTTAAACCAAATATGCTTAACCAACTACTTTTATCTAAGCGTCAATAAGGAAGATGGAAAAGTGCATCACAGAAAATGCCTATTATAAAGCTTCAAAGAGAGTAACTGTGATGGCTGTGGATATGGCAGTAAGGAAAACATTGAACAGTAACAAGAAGTATGGAGACTGTTGAAAGAGACAGCACTGCAGCCGGATGATACCATCTGGAATCCTCAGATACAGTCTCACTAGAACCCTGCACAGTAGTCCTGTTGCTCAAAAAAGCATTGCCCCAAGCCCACACTAATTATACCTTGTATTTTTACAGCCCAAATCAGCACAACAGTGATCTCTAACAATATGCTATTTAAATTTTAGCAAAGAATTGTGTCTACTTTAGATAATCAAACTAGATTTCTATTTTTCATTTCACCTCATTAACTTCAGTTATTTTTTACCACATCTTTCATACAAACGGCAAGTAATACAATTCATTAAGTCAGAATAATTATACCATCCCATGAAAAAGCCTCAGATTTACTGCTAAAAATAATTACCAGACAAGAAGCTCAGGGCTAGATGGTATTTCCATTCAGTTTTGCATATCCTTCTTCTAATTTAATGGCTGAATGGGTTGAAAGATCTTCTTACTTGGACCAACTTGAGAACACCAGAAGCTGACAACTTCTCAGAAATAGACCTGAAGTCGGTTAAGCTGAGCTTAAGCTTTCTATATCCTTCTCAAAGAAGAGAGTGATTTAAAAATTCAGGCCACATAAAAGCACAGGAAGATTACTCTGTACTACTGAGGGAAGTAAGATTTGTTCTTAAAAGAAATGCAGAGAAAATGCAATTTAAGAAAACCCTAGCTATATAAAAACCGTAATGTGTTATGACAAAGGCAAAGGAATTATACCTCGAAAAATGCACATTTTACACCTGCAATTCAGTTATTCTGAAGTATCTTAAGGTGAGACTTGAATATAAATTGAAGGAAACAAGATTAAAATCTAAATCATAAAAAATATTACATTTTATGGTGCTTCACCAGAATTACATTTAGCAAAATAGTGAATTACATAGTTTCACAAGCATAATCCATATGAAGATATGCTCTGTGAATTTAACCACAAAAAAACCTTATGGTAGACCCTAAATAAAAATTTCCATTTTAAATCAAAGGTTTTCTGTAGCACATGAGTGATTTTAAAAAATGAGTACGATTCAGAATTGTTAAAAGAAGAAATCTATGTAGGATTAATCAAAGAAACACACTTCAAAAGTTCAACCCCCTCATCAATGAGTCAGTGCATTCCTGTGTCTCAGAGCAGTATGCACATGAACAATATTTGACATGAACAGAAATATTATTATATGTGTATCACTACTGGGGTGGGTGGAATACTGCTTTTTTCCTGTAAATGTGTCTCCCTTTCCCCCCTACAAAATGAGTAGACACAAAGAAAAACATGTTTTCAATAAATTAAAGCCTCAGAAGCTTCTAAAAATAATTATGATATGAATCTTCCCACATGTACAGGCACAAAGGATTTCTTAGCTCTGAGGAAGCTCGGAAAAAAAATCTTTTGGTCTATTAACCTCTTGCAGGGTAAAGAACACTAAATGTCTGAGAGGCAACCAAGACAATTTATTTGGGCACCACTTTCCAACAACCTTAAAGAACATTTCTGCTCAAGACACAGAAGTATCTACCTATAAAGTAATGGAGTTTCCAAATCTTCTTGTTCCTCCTCTTTTTTTCTATATTAAGTATATATCTTCACCTCTCCTAGAAGCTTTCCCAACACTCCTTAATATAAAAGGCACTTATTCACTTCCATGGGCTCTTAATCACATGCCCACTTACCGTAAACATTCACCATAGAAATAGTGCAAAAATAATATGACCATTTTCCTCTTCTCAATTCTTTCTTCTCTTTGCAACCATACCAACACTGTACATCAATCCAGCAGTCAGGAGAATTCCCTACCTGCTGCTCCAGCGAGGTTGGGAAGTGGCAGAGCAGGTGCCTAGGGAAGTGCATGGGGTCTGCAAATTTGGGGATGCCATCACCTGCATCTGCAGTGTTGGGGCTGCAAGTACAGATTAGGCAGTAAGGTTTGGGCTTTGGCTTTGGGGTAGGTTTGACAGAATTGAGGCTGCTGCCAGCACAGGCATTGCAAACTATGGCCAAGAGGTAGACCAGCGCCAGGAGCTTCTGGCTGCATGGTTCCAACGGTGGCATGTTCCAGGCCATGTGGCTGCAAATTGTGATGGAGAGGCATAAGCAACATGCTGGAGGCCACCAGCAGTTTGGCTGCTGTGCAATGGTAGAAAGAAGAGAGCCAGAGGGATGAACCTGTTGCTGCTTGCTGCTCCAGCAGGCTCTGGATGTGTGCAAGCAGCTGCCTGTGAAGATGTATTGGCACTGCCAAGGCAAAGGAGAAGTGTTAATTGCACCATGTAGAGACTGGAAAACCCCTATCTATGAGAACTAAGATTCTGAATTGCAAAAGATTAACGTGGATATTAAGAGGGACTCTCAGGGGCATTAGAAAACCAAAACTTAGTCTGACATGGTATGAGATAGTTCTGCTAAAGTTGACACCTTTGGTTTTTTGCTGTCTAGGAGCAGAGCAGTGTAGGATTTTCAAAAGCATAAGAACTGCTTTCAAAAGCCAAACCCACTACTCTTCAGCCATTTGAGTGTGGAAAAAGCACACAGGTAGTACTATGTAGTAGACGTATCTTCTCAGCATTGAGCAGGTACACAGGAAAATTTCAGTTGTGGTACAGCGAGATACATAGCAGATGCATTCAAAAGAAATCAGGTTATTCTATGTGTTTCCATTAAACAGGTTCAATCTAAGCAGATATAACCGAAATGCACCTTACCCACTGTAGTGGTTTAAGGCCCTCATGCAGCTTTGCTCACTCACTCCCCCCTCTTTCTTTCCCCAGTCCTGGAGGATAGGGAGGAGAATCGAAAGAATGCAACTCCCACAGGTTAAGAACAGCTTAGTAAGTAAGGTATAACACAAACCGCTGCTGCTACCACCAATAATAAAGACAAGGTAAATACAAGGAAAGAATACAACAGCTCACCACCCAGCCTGACCAAGCAGTGCACCCCCCACCCTTCCACATCTCTGCCCTCAATTTTACATCCTGGGCATGACATGCTGTGGTATGGAATACCTCTTTGGTCAGTTTGGGTCAGGTGTCCTATTTCTGCTTCCTCTCCGCTTTCCCTCCTCCCTGGCAGAGCATGAGGCTCAGAAAGTCCTTGGTCAGACAAAATGTTGCCAAGCAGTAACTGAAAACACTGGCGTCATCAGCCCAGTTTGCAGGCCCAAAATCAAAAACACAGCGCTGCACCAGCTACCAAGAAGGAGAAAAATGACTGCTACTGCTGAACCCAGGACATCCACATTTCTACTAATCAGAAAGACTAACTCAAAGCTTCCTGAAAAAGAGCTAAGAAGAAAGTTAAACCATATCCCTCAATACCACCCTCATCTCTTAAATTGTAAGGCCTTGTTTTACGTGAACACCAATTGGTTCATGAGCAGAGCAACTGCTCTGCCTTGCTGTGAGCAGAAGCTGCAGTTTCCTCTTCCAGGAATTTATAAAGTGAGGCTGATCTTCGGAAATCCTATTGCATTTTGATTAATTCACAGAGGTTGAGCTGTTGAATGAAACTCTTTATGCTCTCAGTTGCAGAAGTGCACAGTGGTGCTGCTCTGCTCCACATTTTCTGTTCAAAGAGAAAGGTCTTAATTGATAGCAATTAATTTTCCACCCTTGCTTCACCAAAGCTGGTCACTTTCCACCATTTTTCAATGGGTTTTTTTGGAAATGTGTTGGCTTCACCTGCACTCTCCTCAGAAACAGGAGTGATTTGCTTGGTCTTTTGGTCATTGCTGCAAGGTTGGACAACTTGGTCCTTGTTTATGGTTGTATGTCAGTACCCCAGGGTGCTCTTTCCACCTTTCCTGGAAGGCCAGGAAAATTTGTGCCTGCTAACTCATATATTTTCAAGTAAATGCAAGGAGAAGCTGCTAGTACGCAGGAAGATCTGCTAGGCATAGAAGAAAGTTGTCCAAAACACAGGGAAAGTGTTGGAAGAAAACTTTTTCTGAAAAAAAAAAAAAAAAATCAAACCAGAAAGAAAGAAGGAAAACTATTAGGCAAAGATATGACAGGATCAGCATCAGCTTACACGTTTTCACTGTGGTAATGCAATGAAGAAGGTGCCACTTCCCACCATAAGGCAGGAGCAGCACCTCTTTTCCTCTAACTCCTTTCCACTGCGGAGACAAGAACGCAGTGTTCACATGGGACCTGCTCCATTTCCAACCATCATACACTCCACACTGAAGAAACAACTGCTAGCCATCCACTTTTCAAACCAATGCTGATAGGAGCAACTGTATTCTTCATCATCCTAGTTACAAGGTAGCCTGCTCTGATGTAATTCAAAGAACAGTCCAGTTAGAAAGTTTAGGTTTCAAAGACTAATTTCTCCAAAGCCAAAAAAATCTGTCAAAATTCTTTTAAATTAGAAAATGCTGTACCAGTGCTGACTGTTTTGTATTTTAAATAGTGCAATCATTGACACTAGAGCTGTATCACCAAAATTTGGTAATTAAGACCAAGTGATGATAGCAGCAGCTATAAAATCTACAACTACTGCTTCTGGCACAGATTACACATGCAATACAAGTGGAAACAGTTTATTAAACAGCTGAAAAAAGTGGGAGGAGGTAAGGGGACTGTTGCTCGAAAGAAATTAGAATGTGCAACTGGAAAAAAATCACAAGAATAGCACTAAATTCCCAAGTCAGGGGAAAAGCTGAAACATGGACATCATCATAATAATATCAGTTGTTAACCACCCTAGTGACAAAATAAAGCCTTCAGTTCTTGCCTGAGAAGCCAAATGCTCCTGTGCTTCTGTAATGAAGATCATGAATGTGGAAGAATAGCAGTAATGAGACCCTGTACTAAGATACTACCCAAACCACTTGGAGAAATCAAAGGTATATTGAGGACCTAAAGACCACATGGAAGAGCACAGGCATTTCATACGGGGTTTTTACAAAAACACTTTCAGATACTGCTCATACTGTACAGGACTAGACTTATAAACACTATCTGACATAGCTAAAATGCTCATCTAAATACTAGAAAGGCAAGTGTGAAACAAACTGAAGAGGAATGTTCAAAAATTACACGGCCTTATGCCTCTGGACCGGAAGTGGTAGGTTAGAATTTAAAGCCTGTAAAATGAGAAAAGAACAAAGTTTTAGGGAATGCTTTCCAGAATGTTTGGGTCATCACAAGTCACATATTTTCAAGTGAAACCATAATTTTGTCAAAAATGTGGTGTAGTAGGCCTAGGGAAAGGAGATCATTTTGTAGCAGTGGTAAAAAGTACAGGGTAAAGTCCATGGTCATTGTCATGAAGGAGAATATAGCCCTTAGAATGCTGAGCTGAGATCAGAGAATGGTGTTGAAGAGTAAGGTTGGTAAAGCCAAGGTTTTTTAAGAGGGAGAAAACACAGAGGGGTAGCATCAGAACACTCTTAGATAATAACTTCCCCAGTATCTATGAAAGTTTCCATGTACTGAAGTGGGGAGTACAGGCAGAATGCGTAAAACACTGAGGCATCCTGCATTGGTACTTGGCTCCTGCAATGGTGCCTCTAAAAAAACAGCAATCCCAAGGGCTTACACACAGCCAGAAGACTAAACAGAGAGGTACTGTAAAGGTCAAGCAAACATAACAGTGCCTACCTATCACCGTTTCAATACTGCTAATATCAGGTCCCTGATAACCCCTTCATTTTACTGCTCACCCTCCAAATCAGGCCTTTTTTCCACATATAAGTAACATAAATGCTTTCTGATACAACCATGCTGTATGTCCTTTCTAAACTCCAGTTTGCACACCTGTCTTGTCCAAACTCCTCTAAGGTAATTGACCCCTGACTTCAACATGCCACTTCTGACTGAACCTTAGCATCATTTCTTCTCCAAGTATTCTTCACTCTTCCCTCCCAAGTCACAGCAATCCTTAACAAAACCCTCAATTCCCTGCCTATATTAAATGTGAAAGAAGAAAAGAACAGAGAAATTGTGTTTACTGCTTGCCAGCTATGTGGACTCCCCAGACTGTTCAGCTCTTTCTGCTCTTCCCTCTAGTGGTCTAGATGAGAGCACAGCATGGGGGAAGAGGGAGAAGAGATGAGATGAGTTCAGCATATTTCTCTGTCAGACTTAATTGGATGCTTCTGCCTCTGAGAGTGAGCAAGTTAGGTACCAGAAGGCTCTTTAAAAAAAAAAAAAAAAAAAAGAATAAAAGTAAAAAATTAAACATTAGGTGCTTAATTTTTTTAAATTAACACACACACACCCCCATTAGCTAGGGTACAAAAACAGAAAGACAAGCTGAAGACCTGAAGGTCCCAGGTCTGATCAACACCACAGATGCTTGAGACAATCCAAAACCCACCTTAATCAGACATTCAGGAAGAGAGGGTCAAGTTTAGGTCTTCTCAGGAGTAGCAATTAGGCTCCTGGCAGGACACAAAACCAGAGACAGAAGCAATACATCATGAAGGACCTTTTGCACAGATCAGCTTTCATCCAGACAGCAGTAATGTTCAGTGGCCACGCTGCAGAAAAGGATGAGAAAAGAGATACTACCAACATTCAGAAGACAGAAGATAATAGAAAGGCATTTAACAGCGCAAAACTACTGAAGAATGCTATAGAAGCAGTCCTAAAAACTGATTAAGACAGCTTCTTCCACTGTATGCTGAAAAGTAGCTATCCAGCATCTTCAACATGCACAAAACGGTCGCTGCAGACATGACTTTACAATAGCAAGGTACTGCAAGGACAGGTGTGGCATTAAAGAAAAAAGGAAAAGGGAAGCTGAAAGGAGGATGGAGTTCTATCAAATACTCCTGTCTCACTGAGTTTATGAAGAAGGTATGTACATTAAATTCCAATATGGCATCTAAAAGCTGTGAGGAAGGAATGACTGAAGAGGAATGTAAAAAGAACAAAGACAACAGTTTAATCCTTTCTGTACAAAACCCTGTTTTCTACACAGGCATCACCAGACTTTTGTTAATGATAACAAGAATGAAGTCAAACAAATCAATGAAAAGGACAACAGATGCACAGTTTACAGAATTTAAACTAAAACCACATAGGAAATTACTCAACTTTTCCTTCAAAATGTTCACTACTTAATACTTTTATGTACAAAACATTGCATTGACACTTTTCTAGGCCATCTCTGATTCAAAATGTATACCATGTAGCTTTGGATTTGTGGAGATCTTTAAGAAATGCATTTTGTAATTTCTAAAATACTAGTTTCTAGCATTTTAATTAAACATCAGCCATGTAACAGAACTAATCTCACTTTTCTAAAACACAGTGCACATCAAGATGCTGTATATACATCATTCATTTCAGTCCGTCAATCAGAAAGTTGGGCAGCTGAAATGTGAAGTAAACATTTGAGATAAAACGGAATTGGTAGATTTACATTTTAGTCATAGCACTGCACTTCTCTACTGTCACCTTTTGCTAAAAAATACTAGTACTCTGCTCATTTCCAAAAATATGTGCTTCATTTCACTTTTAAATGTACTGGTGTTTATTCCTGCAACCCAGAAGTAATGAACATGGGATGACACAGGAATGCTCAGAACAAATTCAAGGTATTTTCCTGGTAGAAACATGTAGCTGGCAGCTTCACAGAATAGCAGGTGCCTCCATATGCGTTGGGCTGACCCTGAGGGATACCAGGTGGTCACCAAAGCTACTCCATCAGTACCCTCCTGTCATGGGTTCAGCAGCAGCAGTCATTTTCCTTTAAGCAGTAGCTGGTGTAGCACTGTGTTTTGGATTTTTTAGCTTGGGAGC
>JASSUY010033145.1:0-65001 GCA_032466535.1 Forpus xanthops
CTCGTGGCCCTCCTCTGCACTTGTTCCAACAGTTCCATGTCCTTTTTATGTTGAGGACACCAGAACCGCACACAATACTCCAAGTGTGGCCTCACAAGACCAAAGTAGAGGGCATGATCACCTCCCTTGACCTGCTGGTCACACTGCTTTTAATGCAGCCTAGGGTACAGTTGGCTTTCTGGACTGTGAGCGCACACTGAAGTGGGCTCATGTTAGGTTTTTCATCTGCAACTTAACATGAGTTTATTTATAATAATGCATAATAAATTGTGCATTATTATAAATATGTAATTTATTGTATTATAATTCAAATTAAAATTTTGATGAAAGTTATTGGAGCTCTGTTATACTACACAGTATGAAAAAAGGAAGGATCATTATTGCTCAATAGGATTTGCAAAAAAATCATCAATGGTACACCAAATAAGTGGCAAATTTGGCCCCTGGAGTATAAAATCTTTGTACTACGCTGAAAAGTTTGTAACTGTTTACAGACATTCCTTTTCTTCCACAGTATTCTCCCATGTGAAGATGCTTATTATCAGCGATGTAGAAGATAGAGTCGTTTTTTATTAGTGCTTCATATTGTAAATCTGACTTTCATTACTATTTCTATAAAAACAATTAGAGAGCAGAACATAGAGTAAGCAGCAGATCTATAAAAGAGCAAGGGGTTTTGCAGGGTTCTTGGAGACACCTTTTCATTTCAGTGGGAAAAATAAAATCAGAACTTCCTGAAGGATTTCAGATTTTCAGTTCTCTTGTCATCTTTTTCTTACATTTTATCTGATGTTGTTTATGGAGTAGGAAGAAGGTCATGCCAAAAATATTAATTTGACCAGAAAGCAAATCTTGGATCGTTTAAAGACCTAAGAATTAAGTACAAGTCTTTCAAAGTATGAAGACGCATAATTTCCATTGATTTTAATTCCCTCAAGGAGGTTCAATGGATTTTATGCCCTGAATTCTTTGAAAATATCTGTATATTCTGAATGGAATCAGCCCACAGCACATTCATGTTTTACGATAGAAACAGACTGTTGTATTGTTTCTTATTCACCTCCACCAGTTTTTAATGCTGCAACTGTTTTCCAAGTAGGATGGTTAAACAATGGTTACAACAAAGACTGTATGAAGTTCAGTTTTCTTGGATTTATCTGGGTCTTTATTCATGTTGTAAATGGAGCCCAGTCCTGCAGGGCTAGGAGTTACCTGAACAAGTTTCCATAAGGTAAGTTAGTATGTGAACATGCCCACGTAGCTTCTCGAGGCTAAGTGCCTATGTGAATGGTCAACTTGGGATAAAAGAAGAAAAATAACTGGAAAATATCCTTCAGAGGAAAAAAAGTACAAAGCTTATCATATGCAAGCTGTGTCTCTCTGTAAGTTGAGAATATGGGATGACTGGCAGCTGCAATGGTGTAGATGACATACTATGAATTTATGGTTTAGCTTACCTTAAAGGGACTTGTTCACACCCATATAGCCTTTTGTAATAAAAGGCAGCTGAAGATGATGCTAAAATGAAAAGCTGTGCATGGCCCAGCCATGGTCTTTTGCTGAAGTATAAGGAGTGCCATGGCTTTTTTTTGTGACACAGAGAGGAGAAGTGCATCTTAGCCACAAGATATACTATCTCTACTTTTAACCCTCAAAATTCCTTCTAAATCATGTGTTAAGTGCCCTTCTGTTTGAAAAGTAGTTTAACAAAGTTGTTAAATACCAGAAAAATAAAGGAATTAGTGAATCACCTTCTCTATTGCTATAATCCTATCAAAATGCTGCAAGTATACTTATTAGATGTGCTAATACTGCTGTACAACAGAGCAATAGCTGTGTATGATCAATGAAAGGCTTTCGCTTGCTTCATCTGAAATAGTGCCCTGTTAAAAAACAGAAATAAAGCTGTTATCTTCCAATGGAGCCAAACTTTAAAACGTAGTTCACAGAAATACAAAGCATTACCCCAGATTATTAAAGTGAATGTAAATGTTCCTGTTGCTACATGGAAAATGTAAAATTGATGGCCTTTTCGTCTCCTGGTCATTACATGGACTGGTAAAGTGTAAAGCACCTTCATACAGTCTGATTTAGTATTAATGTTGTGATTTTTCTGGAATAGTATTATTTAATTATATAAAATCATTTTATTTATGGAATATAATTATAGAAATTATATTTTTTGTTTGTTTTCCTCCATGTTTCATGTGTGATAGGTAGATAGAAAATAAAATATAATTTACTTGCTTGATGCAAAACCCCAGGGATGTTGGACATAGCAAATACAGAAAGCAAGATATATTCCCTAAAGACATCACTCAAAGCCCACTGAAATACACAGAATCATAGAACAGGCTTTCCCAAGCTGCCTCCTAGGTTCATTGGAGGCAAGCAGAAAATTAAATCGACCAAACCAACTCTTCTGCAACTCCACTGTTGAGTTCAGGTCTTCCTAGGTAAAAGGCTAGTTCATGAAACCATTTTGCTGCCAATCACCTATGCTCTGCTTATCTTTCTCCATGTTTAATGGCATGACTGGTTATCTTAAAGATAGGGAGTCCGCTGAATTTTCAGCTTTTACCATTGCTGGAAAGCTGAAAGTGCATAATGCTTTTCCGTCAGAAGAACAAGTCTCTTTCTCTTTTTCCGCTGTATGTGTTGGTGCGATCCCTTCAAAAGCAGCCATGCTTGTGAATGTTTTGATTTTCTTAACAGGCAGAGATGAGTTTAACAGGAGAGTTTTATCTCAAAGAGTAAATGCAATTAGTTTATTTTGGCTCACAGCATGGAGTGTTTAAGACAAAACAATAAATTAAAACTGGTAGGATTCCTTCAGGCACTCTGACTTTTTTTTCTTCCTCTCCCCCACCCCCCGCCTTTCTTTTTGTGTTTAACAGGAGGTGGTGGTTGTAACATTTGCAAAATAATAAGTACAATAAGTTGACATTGTGATATGATTACTTATGTAAGTGCTTAGACATACAAATACCTAAACACTAATGTCATTATTGAGAGTCATGGCAGTTATTCCAGCCAAGTTAATAAAAGATCATTACTATAACTATCTACGCAGGACTGAACATGATAGGGAATTCAGGATATGGGAAGCCTAACAATACAAAATGCAATGAAACTTTATTCTTAGAGTATTTGTGCACATGAGTTTATTCTAACAAGAAATTAGAAATAATTTAGTAGGCACTTGATTTGTAGGGGTATTTAGAGATAAAATTATACAAGAAAGTTTTGCTTCTCTTCTCTGTATTTCACTCCCATCTCCATTTTCTCTGTTGCGGAAGTTAAGCACAGTTAATTTAAGTATGATTTCTCTGTAGTTTACATGCTCCTAGATCTTAGAGATGTAAATAGCTGGGTGTGAACCTGCCGGGTATTATATTCAGCTGACACAAACAACCCGACCAGATAGTTCTGTCTAGATAACGAACTCATTTCTGCACTGGTCGGGAATCAGGGCTCAGATGATTGCTGTTCTGTAATGATTATTTATTTAAATTGGACCAATTCAAATACAGAGCCAGTCCCAGGCTATGGCTGGCTGTACAAATATCACAGGTTGGACATAACACCAGGGCAGGAATCTATCCTGGTTCTCCATCTCACCTTGTTTCCCCAGCCAGGACTTTTCCACAGTGCTCTGCTGTCATTCTTTCTTTTCATCCAGAAAAAAAGCTGCAAAAGTAAGCCTTGCTGAATTATGTAAGAACCATCAAATCTCAATTCTGGTAGGCAGGAGGGGAGGTAAATAACAAAGGGAATTTCAAAAAGGTGTCAGGGAATCTGGCCTCACTGAATGTGCCTGCCTCCAACCTATCCATAGGATTTTTAGACAGTATCTTCTCTTGGCTCTTTGGTACAGAGACAGCTGTCCTTGAGTTAACCAGGAACAATTGCATCCAATACAACCACTAAAATGAGTTTCTTCCTACTGAAGCCTACAAACAAGTCCAATACTGGTCTGAAAATACAAGAACTCCATGCAAGCCTCTCATTGAAGCCCATTTTTTAGAAAACCACCACTGCCAGAAAAGGATTGGATAAATCCCTGGAGGATGCCCATAGTATAATTTGACGACACACATATTTCCAGATCGTTCTTTCCAGAATCCACTTCCTCCTGCTCTGCACCAGCACTGCAGCCTGTGGTCAGATAGTACTTGATCCAGCTAAAAAACAACAATCCCCAAAGTAAAGAAAATGCTAGTTTTCACCAGTCACACAAACACCCACTTGATTGTAACACTGGTGAGAGAGAGGTGGGGGAAAAATGAAGGCTAAGAGAAACATGGAACCTGTTTCAGCAGCAGCACAGCCTCCTGTCAGCATAACCCACTTGTGAAACCTCATCCTATGCACCACTTACTGAAATTCACACAAGGAAGGCACCACATTTACCTTCCTGGAGAGGGTAATGCTGGGCTGGAGTCAAAATTACAGTGAAGTTAAATTCTCCTTTGAGACAGAAACACAACTGCCATCAGCTCACAGAGCTGCTTGACACCATTAGCAGTTCTGCTGATCATGATTTCTCAGCTGGTGCAGTGGGAGGAATTAAGCCTTTTGCTTTTTGCTCTGCAGCCAACACATAGTATTTCAAAATCAGATGAATTTGGCATATGTCTGTCTTCACTGGCACTTTGTTTGTATATTATGTTTACTTATGACAATGAAGTATTGGAGAAAGGTGTTTGAAGCTGGTTTACCAGTGATTGTCAATGTGTAAGGTCATTACAGAGCAGCCTGTAACAGGCTTTCTCAGTCAATGGGATCTGGCCTGGAGCATCAACAAGGCATGAATAGAGCCTGAAGCTTGCCTTTCACCCCGGAAAAGAAGAAAGAAAATCCATGCATGACTTCAATATCCATTCCAGCCCCAACCAGGGTTTAACTCACCCAGTCGACTGGCAGGAAAGGTTTCACTGCAGCAGTACCGATAGCCAGCAGGGGCAGTGATGGCGCAGGAAAAGCGTCCAAAGACACTCCTTTCTCTCACTTCTTGCGCTCGGCTAGCTCACAAATCCCTGGTGACCAGCTGGTTTTGAGACTAGATACGCAGAACAGATAGGAGCAAGGGGAATGAGGTTCTCCTAATGTCATTCCTCACAAACAGATCTCCAAAGCTCCAGGTTCCTGGTCATGTTGCAGTCACACCCAAACTCGTGATACTCAGCTTCCCACACCTCTCTATTCATGAGCTCCCCATGGGAAACTCTTCACAGTCCTCTGATCCATGAACACTTCCTAGCTTCCGGCTACTGCTGAATCCCAGACACCTTTCCAGAACTAAAAATGCCCATCAGAGAGAAGCACACTTATCCACAGCATTGAAACCTGTTGTGGGAAAATCGTTACAGCTTCATATATGCCTTAATGACTGAGTGTTTCATTAACAGCCTATGTGTCCAAAGATTGGACCAGATCCCCACTGAGCTGGCAAATTTCTGTGGAGAAATCACCAGCATCACATTTGTTTATCTTAGTCGATAATTTGTCTCATTGTCTCCAACATTGATGAAACAGCAAGTAGTGTTCCAAGATCATTTGCCATGATAAAAATGGCAACAAATTTAAGAAGCACAGGTATGTAAACTGCATTACAATCTTTATCAGTCCACCCAAAACCAAGCTCGAATCATTAACTTTTGAGGACAGACTATTAAAATAAGTTTCCCTACCTCAACAAGATAAACCTGTCCATAATACGTATTTGTGTCCATGAAGGAATCACTTTGATCTTTAATACAACCTTTCAACAAATTAAGAAAAAAGAAAAGGAAAGCTCTGTGTTTATATAGGACATAAAGATAGTGTAAGCAAACATACTGAGGCTCCTAAGCCTTGCACACAGTTGCTCCTATTTAGAAGTGAAATGATTTGATTGCATTGCTGCTTAATCCTTTGACTTCAGAGTTAAATTCTGCAGGAGTTTCTTTTAGAAAATGAATGAGGGCATCTACATGAGGGTTTAATGCAGAGCAGTTTATATGCATTAATCTTGCAGCCTCAGATCACTCAAGACACTTTTCTCAGCAGTCCCCGGATAGACAAAGCACATGTATTTATCCTTGATTAAAGTTACGGCTGTCCTTCTTAGCTCTTTCAGGTGTGGCCCAACACATTAATTGTCTGGTGTCTGTCTCTTGCAACTGCCATGGAGCAATGTCCAGTGGCTGGGGCAGAGCATTCAGTCAGCTGCTCCCAAGAGATGGAGTGCATCATAAAGTAATATTTCTATCAGTGATCTTCACAGCAGTTTCCAGATGATAGTCTTTATGTTGAATAATGTTTAGTTCTACAACCTAATTGTCATATACTATGTCAATTATGTAAAAATACCCGTTCTGCATCTCTGATGACACTCATTTGTCTCTCACATCTTAGACTATACCCTATCCTGAGTTACATTCCTTGTGTTGTGGGTTGGGTGAAATGCCATTGAAGCTATGGGTGTAACCACTACCTTCTTTTAACACAGCTGAAAGAAACAGTTAAGCTGCTTTATGAAATAATAATGACCTCCACCCCAAACGAAAGGATGCATTTCTGTTCAAAATCATGGCACATACACAGGCTGTGCAGGCTGAATGGTGTAGAAGAGGAGGCTGCTGACTGTTGTTTTTAATAGAGCAGGATATGTACACATGTGTATGTGTGTGTGTGTGTGGAAGAGGGAAAGAAAAGTTCCACAAGAATAAATGCAGAGAAATAAGATAGAGCCTAAATAACATACTAACACTGTGGATGTCAGAAAAAGCCTAGAAAGGAAATCTTTAAGCTGAATACTTGAATCTTCCTGTGCTGACGGAACTGGGACTTCATAAAGTCTTTGTAAATAAATAGGTTTTATCACAGAGATCTGATTCCATTTGAAATTTCTCTTTCTAAAGGAAAAAAACCTCACAAGACCCTGAACTTCAATTAAGTGTTCAGGCCAAAAGGTATGAGACAAATCCCTACTGATCTGAAATCAGAAGAATTGCACTAGATGTAAGTCAAGCTGGAATTTTCCTCCCGTATTCTATATTAATTTTTCCCTGCTTCTAATTTGAACACATAAACATACAAAGAAAACAAAGAAAGGATAAGTAGGGATGAGAAAGGGACAGTGGAAGGAAAGAGTATAAACCTTATAATTTCTCACATGCACTTGGCAAAAAACTATGATTTAATAATGCTTATTTCTTGACATAGTAACTAGCTTTTTTTTTCCTTTGTTTTATTAAAATATTATAACCGTGATAAACAATAATTCAAGGGCTTTGATGTGACATAGGTTATATAGTTCTGGCTATATGGGTTCTTGTGCTATTAGTAAACCAGTTTAACTTCACACTTGTGCTGCAGAAGGATTGAATTATAGCTTTGTAGTAGATTAGATTTCTTTTTATTATTCTATTTATGTATATCCGGTTATTATGCATTTTCTTTGTACTATCTTATATGCTGATTGGGATGTATCTCATTTTCTATTGTGAGCATAAGTGCCCGCCACAGTATGGATTTAAAAACAAAATTAAATACCTGGTATCCCAGGCTTAGAAAACCATTGGTGCTCTGCCGTTGCATTGTAGTTCTGCCTACCTGCATTCAGATTATATAGAAAATGCAATTAAAGACATGGATTATCAAGAAATAGATTCATTTTTCCATGAACCATGACTAAATTTTGCCCATTTCTAGCCCCATATGCCATAGAATCAAAGAATCATAGAATCATAAAATAGTTAGGGCTCCAAAGGACCTTAAGATCATCTAGTTCCAACCCCCCTGCCATAGGAAGGGACACCTCGCACTAAACCATGTCACCCAAGGCTCTCTCCAACCTGGCCCTGAGCACCACCAGCGAAGGAGCATTCACAAATTCCCTGGGCAACCCATTCCAGTGCCTCACCACCCTTACAATAGAGAATTTCGTCCTTATATCCACTCTAAACTTCACCTGTTTAAGTTTGAACCTGTTACTCCTTGTCCTATCACTACAGTCCCTAATAAATAGTCCCTCCCCAGCATCCCTATAGCCACCTTCAGACATTGTAAGGCTGCTATGAGGTCTTCATGCAGCCTTCTCTTCTCCAGGCTGAACAGCCCCAACTTTCTCATCCTACCTTCATACAGGAGGTGCTCCAGTCCCCTGATCATCCTCGTGACTCTTCTCTGGACTTGTTCCAACATTTCCATGTCTTTTTTATATTAAGGACACCAGAACTGCACACAGTACTCCAAGTGAGGTCTCCTGAGAGCAGAGGGGCAGGATCACCTTCTTTGACCTGCTGGTCACGTTCCTTTTAATGCAGCCCAAGATACGGTTGGCTTTCTGGGCTGTGAGAGACTGCCTGCTCAAGTTCATTTTCTCATCAACCAACACCCCCAAGTCCTCTGCAGGGCTGCTCTGAATCTCTCCCAGCCTGTAGCTGTTCCTGGGATTGCTCCAACCCAGCTGTAGGACCTTGCACTTGGCATGGTTAAACTTCATGAGGTTGGCAATGGCCCGCCTCACAAGTGTGTCAAGGTCCCTCTGGATGACATTCCTCCCCTCCAGGGTATCAACCAAACCACACAGATTGGTGTCGTCAGTGAACTTGCTAAGGGCACAGCCAATCGCACTGTCCATACTTGAGCTTTGCTGAGGAGAGCTTTTGATGACATTCTTATGTTCTTAATAAAATATGCTGTGTAATATCTAAGTATGTTCTCAGCTCAGTTGGCATCTTTGTTTGCTTTGGAGCTCAGTGCCTTTGAGTCCTGAAATTACAGATGTATAATCCTTGCATTTGCCCTGTGACTTGAAGCAACTAACGTGTTATTTGTATTTTACTAAGTGATGAAGTGTTCTTCAAGTGGTAATACATGTTAGCATAAAGCAGATTCTAATATCTTTTTTTTTTCTGTAGAATTTCATATTCATGAAAGTAGGACTCACGAAATGGATTAAATCCAAGTACAGTGTGGGCAGGTGCTGTGCAAGCTTTCCCTCCCAGCTTCTCCCAGCACCCCTTCATCTCAGTTTGTTGCTGTTTTTACACTCTATTTCTTCACGGCAGAAATGCAGTGTCTTTATCGTGTGGACAAACATTTGCTGAGTTCTGAGATGAAACCTCCACATTATTTCCTCTTTTCAGGGACTGAACTGTGTTTTTTACAGGTGAGAAAATGGTGGCCTGATACAGGTTGCCACCTCATGTGAACAAATGGTGAAGAAGTAAAACCTCAGACTTTGCTGCTTCTCTTTGCTCTCCTCTGCCCTCAGAAAACATACACAGTATGTAATGAAAGCCCATCTTTAAAGAATCTGGCAGAAGATGGTTGTTAATAGTGATAAAGTTCAAACAGTTGCTTAACAGGGATATAGCTGGTGTTCTTGGCCTATTTTGGGGTTTTCAGTTAAATAAGGGTGTCATTTAACAGTCATCTAACTATGTACAAATCCCATGATCTCTGAATTTGTTTGCCCCAACCATGTCCTCCAAGTAACCTTTAAAACTAATTTTGCATGTTTTGTATGTATCTATATATGTATAATAAAAATGTAAATGAAAGAATCAAAACCTGGTAGCTTTACCTCATAATGCTGCACTTGAAGCATACAGGGAAAGAGTAAACATTGGGGGAAAAAAAAAGTATTAGTAGCTCTAGGAAGCATAGAGTGTTTAATATCCAGATTAAATATTGGTGGAGCTTGAGCTCCTTTTCTGTCAGTCTATCACCTGCTGTTGTAAAAGACTGCTGTCACATATCTCCTGGCCAATTATGTCTGCAGTAGCTTGGGAAAAATCTTCTATCCGGCTGCTCACGGTGCTGTGGGCTATGAACAGGAGGCTGCCCTGAATTATTCTCAGGGTAAACCCTTTATGGGTTTTAGAAACAATTAACTTATCTATTTTCTACTAGTCCAAAAGCTTTATGGCTAGCACAAATGTAAATTTATTTTAACCTCAAATCCAATGTATAATTTTTTGTGGAACTAGAAGTGGGGAACCAGTGCGATTGGAAGATACATTTCAATTAATTCTTCCTCCAATGCTTTATCTCCTCAGCATCAGAACCTTTTATAGTGTTAAAATTAACAATTATGCAGCTGATGGCTGGCTGAAACCACAGGGGATCTGGAAAGGGCCTCAGATAACACAACATGTATAAATCATTCAGGAGAACAATTCATGAAAGAAAAGTTATCTGTGTTTTGGATGACATTGGAAGAACTAAATAGGAGTCAATTTGAGGAAGGGACATTTTGCTCCATTGTCCGGCCTGGCTTTTTTTTCTTTCTTCTTTTTTTTTTTTTATTGTGTTGTAATATACATTTTCAAAATTAATTAACCATTAACAGCAAGATAAATGTTTCTTCTTGTGTTAGGGAAATGCTGGCCTCGGTGGTGAAAGATTATTTCACATGAGCAGCACTCTTCAAGAAAGCTGTTGCCAGATAAGGTGGCAACTGTACTTTGAAGAGGAACAATGAGAAGTGACAGACAAGACCGTGTTTACCAAGCTGAATAGAGGACTCGCAGGTTTCCATTCACTGCTCGGTTACCTAAGCCCAGGGAATCAAAGCTGGAGTGCTGTTTCCTCAACCCGGATCAGTAACAAAGTGGTAACTACTTCAGAATATAATAACATGCTGTGAAATCTTACTCCAGGTGGTAATGAATAACATTTTGTTAAATTTCATTTTTATGAAATGCCTAAAAAAGTACATTGTTGGATCCGCTCTTGTGTTTATGCGTTTGGTAGCTGCGGAGTGTTTTTGTCCCGTGACTTTTTCTCAGTATTCAGATTTTTGATCACAGGTCAGGGTGTGAACGCAGCATGACTCGAATGTGAAATCTTTCTACTTCAGCCAGGCCAGAAATGAAGAAACAATAAGATGTGCTTATTCTGCATCTTAGAGAAGATTTATATTTGGCAGCCATGCTGTACTCAGAATGACGTGGGACTTGTGTATGTGCAGTGCTCCAAACTATAGTCCTGAAAGAAGCTGACTCCTGGAGCATTATACCAATTCACCCTATTCAGAGAAGACCACTGGAAATAGGAACTTTTTCCCGTTTTGTCTCTAACACTGCAGAGCTGGCAGAGCTGGTACCTTGAGCATAGGTTAGGACAAGCCACCTTCATTGCATTGCATGTGAACTTTGATAAAGTGTTCAATTTTTGTTTCTTTTGTGCTGTGCAAATGTACACAATGCTATAGTCCTAAACCCAAATATTTATAAAGCTGAGGCCTAGAACAATCCTGCTGTCTGTCTGCAGCATCAGCCATTTCTTTGTAGATGTGAACAGCATGGATCAGCACTGCCAGGTGGGAGTTTGAACAAGTTCAGCAGGAAAGAAGAACTAGAAGAGAATATGCATGCTTTGTGTACGTAATGGGATTGTTTCTTCATTCTGTCACAGATATATCAAGGCATTGAATCAGATTTAAGCTTGGAACAACATTTTAACAGAATTTGTGACACACAAATGACAGAGAAGCAGACTGTACTTACGCATGTAGATGTCTATACAGAAAGTGAATGCTATATAAAAAGGGCTACTAGATACAATATTTAACGTTACTTATGTGAATTTGAGTGTAAGTTTTCAGACTGTGGATATATGTTTTTCATCATGCATATTATTTTTATTTTTCTCATCTGCATTTATTTTCACATGTGAGCTCTTTTCATCATCACGTTCCAGCAACAATATTAATTTGATGAGGTTACATAGCAGATTTCAAATTCAAATTGCACCAAGTTTGTATCCATGAATGTGTCTTGCTAGAACGTATAAGCATCTTTTTTTCCATTCGACTCCATCAAATACAAACCTTATGGACCACAATTGAAGAAAATATTTGGTTCAAATTACAGTTTTTTGTTAACCGACAGAAAAAATATTAGCTAATATGTGGAGGGGACAGAATCCTTTGTGTTAATTTTAACATACATGTAGTGACTATAGCATATACTTAATTGCAGTCAGTAGGTTAGATTGATCTAGAAGCCCTCCAGAAGTAATACAGACCTTTTTTATGTATGTTATCAAGCTCTTTAGAGATGTGTTGGGAAATGTAGGTTATCAGTTATGCTAAGTAGTGAAATACTGCTAGTGTCCAATAGGGCACACAAACACATGCATGTGTAACATTTGGCAAAATCCCTTTGTCTACTGACAGCCTACAAAAGTGGAAGGCTGAGATCCTTTGTTGTATCTACTTGTGCCACAAAGGAAGTGCAGGTCAGGGACCAGCCCACTGACCTTTATCCTAAAAATATTTCTTCTGTGCTTGGGGAAGTATTTCATTAGGTGGGATTTCTTTGGCTTTCTTCGAGGTAGTTTTTTTACAAGCTTCAGAAAACTGAGTTTTAAAGGGGAATTTCTTGGTTTTGATTTACATTATTAACTTTCAACATAGTTGTTCATTACATAGAGATAAAATAGTGTGGTTTTAAAGACAAGGGCACTTGTTTTGGTAGAAGAATCTTTGCCAAGGCATTTAAGCCAGTGATATTCCTTCCAACTGCCCTTTTGCTCTGCTAGCAGTTATTGTGTATGGAACAGGGGTTGCTGAAGTGAACACATGTTGGCTTCACACCTTTGTCAGTCTCAAGACTGATGTTCTAATGTAAACTCTAACTGACGGATGTTCATCCTGCCGTGTCAAGCTGAAGTTCA
The DNA here is from genome assembly GCA_032466535.1 of Forpus xanthops. Lineage (NCBI taxonomy): Eukaryota > Metazoa > Chordata > Aves > Psittaciformes > Psittacidae > Forpus > Forpus xanthops. The sequence continues at coordinate 12,676 of JASSUY010033145.1, forward strand.
GGTACTCCCAGTATCCACTCAGTAAGTGTAAACCACATGTGCAAACTGCTGGCACCATTATTAAATGCCAGACAAGCTGTCCCTCAGAGTCCTAAGGTTTCTTGAAATGCAACCCTTGCTCAAAGGCTGCCCTCTCTTCTGAAAGAAACACTGCTTAGATCTCTCTGTTTAGTTTCCTCACTATAAACTAGCATGATAAAGAGTATTCATTTAGTTCTGTAAGAAGATATTAATAAACACAGGCAGAAATCCAACTGCAACTTCATTTCACCAAAAGTGCAGATCTAAGTCAGCTGACTTTCTTTACAATGGTACGGTTTTCCTCAGCCAATCTTTTCCAATTAAAAAACCCAAATACATTTGTTAAAGTGACTGTTTCATTTAGCGTTTTTCTAAAAAGATGCTTTCTGGTCTGTATCTTAGTTATATTCTTAATATAAATAAAACATGAAAGCAGCACCAACCATTTTGCTGTGTGTAAAATGAACTTTTCTCCAGATTTTTCAGAACTGCTACCACAATGAAAAATCAGTTATTTTAGTCTGTGTGTCCACCTATATTGTCTGAAAGCCTAAAATATATTGGTGCTTTAAAAGAAGTCTTAGAAAAACTTAAGCTTCATATAACATCACATAACAAAGACAGGAGAGGCAGAAGAATTTGGCTGTAGAAAGAGCAAAGATGGGGCTGGTAGCAACCTGATCTAGGGGAAGGTGTCCCCGCCTGTGGCAAGTGGAATGGAACTACATGATCTTTATGATTTCATCCAATCCAAACCATGCTGTGATTCTATGATAGAAGGAAAGTGGACCATGAATTAAACTTCTCCTTCTGTGAGAGGGACAGCTTTGCTGTTGCTGAAGTCACTGAGTATTTTACAGGTAACCCACAGCTTATACACATGGCTACTTACTGAAAAGCACTTGTAGGTCACTTGCAAAACACAGTGCTGAGTATTACTCTTCTGGATAATGACAGGTGCTTTACATGAGAATGTGGCAAGAAAGAGCTGTGTCCTCTACAGAAAACCCAAAGATCCTAGACTGCAGTACTTTAGGAGGGTGAGCAAAAATGTTGGGCAAAAAGGTGGCAGCACCTTGTTGGCAGGGAGCTCTGAGGCTATGCATGAAAGAATCCAGGATTTACTAGGCTGGAAAGGTCAAAGACCCACACATACTGCTCTACAATTTAGTGGTCAGGACCTGAGCTTGGCTCTGGTAGAGGGAAAAAAGTTGTTTCAATCCTTGCACCTTCCCATGTTCTGTATTTTATCCAACGTATGCTTTATGTACAGTACATAAATGGCCTCTGATAGGAACAAAACCCAAGGATATCCTATCAACCCATCCCCCATAAGGCTCGCAACCATGAAACCACAGAGTGATGCTGTATTTGGGGTTTCTCTACATAGATCATGTAATGTTCTTGGTGCCGGTTGTTTTCTACACAGGAGAAGGAAAGTGTGAAAGTAGCCCACAGTTTTTGCAAATGAGCAGAATAAAACCATATCTGTAACAAGTATCTTTAGAAAGCAGTATATCCAGAGCACTCAGAGCAAGAGCTGTTAGTCTTCTTCAAGTATTTCCACCTACTCCCATGACTCTTGTATTCCTGCTGGAAAGTGGCCCAGCTTCAAAAGGAAGGATTGCATTTAAATAATCTGGGGCACGCTACTCTAAATAGCATTGGAGTCAAACACAGTATGTGTTACTGGGTAACTTAACTTCCTGTATGTGTTTTCCTTTTAAAAACAGACCACAAAGAGATGGTGAGGTTTAATTTAATTGATTAAAATAATTTCTGCCAGCATTTTTAAACATCTGCACCAAATCAGAAGACACTCAAAGACACTTCCTAAAATTAGGTTTGATGTTGATGGGCTTGCATTTTCCAAAAAAGGCAAGAAAAATCCTGACTGCCCCTAATTCCCCATGAAATATAGAGAATATTCCTCTTTTCACATACGTGAAACTGTGTCCTCATAATACTGCTATGACATTGTGGTGGGCACAGGCTTCCTCTGTCTCCCCTTTGTTACACAGAATATGCTGCATGACAGTTGTCTCACTAACCTGATGAGGGAAACACAAAAATTATATGTATGTATTAGGTCTAGAATGTTTTAGCTATAAAATCTCATAAGAAGAACAAGCTTTACACAATAACTTGTGAAAGAAAGTAGTGTTATAAATCATTCCATAAAGAGAAGAAAATCAACCCATAAAGAAAAGAAAAACCTAATTGCATGCTTTATCTTCTCAAAAGTGATGAATTTCAGAACGATCTGCATATCAGGTACCTTGTCTGTATTTTAGTGCTAAAAGGCTTCCGTTGACATACATCCAGCTTCTGCTACCTCTCCTTGACACTTCACATAGTTATTTTCTTTTTAATCTCTGAAGAACAGGAATATTGTGAGGTCTTTGCTGGTGCCAGTATGGATAGAAGCCATCCCTAAAGAGATGTATATTGCAATTGGCAAGATATAAATCACATACTGTATAAATATAGAGGTGTTTGTGTGTCAGGATGTTGGCAAGTGGTTTGTGGGAAAAACTACTCTGTTGGATGCTGAAAGCATCTTTCAGATCTACCATTTAAGACTCCTCTTTCCTTGCTGTTTCTGTGTTAGTCTTTGAGTTGTCATTAGGGGTATATGTGATCGCCTGTCCAGATGTACAGAAGTGCCTTGAGAAAGAGGAGTTCTTGCCATGTTCCTAGTGAGAATGATGCTGTTAAGGAATTTGATTCAGGGTTTGTTTGTTTCTTTTTTTTTTTCACAATCACTGTCTTCATTCACTAATTTTAGCACTTGTTTATTTGCACAGGAGCTTTGTTCTCTACTAACACTGTGGCTTTAAAATGCCCTGCTGTCTCTTTGAAGCATAGTAGTCATCCATTTCCAAACCTCAGCTCCAGATTGTTGCTCCTTGGCCTACTGCTTGTCATTTCCTTTCTGCCTGATTCTTTAGGTATTTTTTTGCTTTGATGAACTTTCCTCAAGCTGGTTGCTAGTTCACAGGTCTCACAGTGTGGCTTCGTGCAGCTGCTTTGCAGGGCTGTGACCTTATTTGGGTCATGGAGAGATATAATGGGATGGTTCACACAACTGGAGTGCTGCAATGAAGAGATGTGGGGTGTTGCCCCTGAAGAACAGGGCAAGAAGGCAAGGAAAGGGGGTTGCCCATTATTTGAGGGAGCAGCAGGAGTACACAGGGCTTTGCCTGGGGATGGATGGTGAGCCAGCTGAGAATTTATCAATCAGGATTATATGGCAGACCAAGATTAGTTTTGTTGTGATGGGTGTCTGCTACAAACCACCTGAATAATAATAATAAGTAGATGTGGTGCCTTCTTTAGGTAACTGGAAGAAGACTCACATTTCACAGAATGACCTGGTGGTTGTGGTTGGAAGCGATTTCTGGAAGTTATTTGGTCCAACCCTCTGCTCAAGAAGGGCCCCTCAGAGCTGGTTGCCTTTCTAGGGCCTTGTCCTTGAACCACCCCAATATCTTTCATTCAGAGGGATCTTGACAGGATGGAGAAATAGGCTGGTGGGAATCTCATGGAGTTCAACAAGGGGAGGTGCAAATTCTGGCACTTGGGAAGGAACAGCATCATGCACCAGGGACAGGCTGGGAGGCTGACCGGCTGGAAAGCAGCTCTGCAGAAAAGAACATGGGGGGCTGGGGAACACTAAGTGGATCATCAACCAGTAATGCGCCCTTGTGACTAAGAAAGCCACCAGTATCTTACGCTTCATCCTAGAATGAAAACATCACCAATGTGTTGAGGGAAGTGATTCTACCTCTACTCAGCACTAGCAAGAGGCATCTGGAATTCTGTGTCAAGTTCTGGGGACCCCTGTACAAAAGAGACATGGACATACTGAAGAGGGTCCAGTGAAGGGTGACAGGATGATTAAGGGACCTTACTGCCTCCCCTATGGGGAAAGGCTAAGAGAGCTGGAACTGTTAAGCCTGGAGAAGAGAAGGGTCAGGCTGATCTCATCAATGTACATAGATATGTGAAGAGAGGGTGCAAATAGGATGGAACCAGGCTCTTCTCAGTGGTGCCTGGTGAGAGGACAAGAAGCAATTGGTGCAAACTAAAACACAGGAAATGCCATTTAAGCATAAGAAAAGAAACATTTGCATTGTGCGGGTGGTCAGACACTGGAACAGGTTTATCTCCAAATTTGGAGATATTAAAACCTAACTGCATAGGGTCATGAGCAATCTGCTGTGAGCCTACTTGACCAGGGGAGTTGGATTAGACAGTCTCCAAAGGTGTCTTCCCACCTCAGCCATGTTATTATTCTCTCATATATCTTCTTGCACCTCTTTGTCCTTAGTATTGGAAGAGAGGCTGACTAGATAAAAAGGTAGAAAGACGAAATGGTTCTTTGATCAACTTTGTGCTCTTGCAGAAAAAGAGTATATATATGTAGTGAGGATTTTATGCATGTTACCTGGAGGAGTCAACAGGAAATTTGAAGTAAATGGAGGACATACCCTGGGGAAGCAATCTGCCTCATATGTTTCAAGCAAGGGATGTCAGTAGCTTTGAGTATTTAAAAATCCAGACAACGTAGACTGTGCCAGCAAATCAATAGCATTCTCCATTTGTGAAATATATATATATATTTTAAAGGCAGTATTTAAAGACCAGATCTTCATTACAGATATGGTCAATGGGCCCATTTTCCAGGACTCTGATCACAGCTAGATGGGAGTCCCCAGCTGGGGTAGTCTAAGCCTCCATGCTAAATCTGTGAGCTCTGGGATGTAAATGACTATGGATATGGCAGGCTGGAGTCCAGTTGCCAACCACTGATGGGGTGTGGTGTCTTTCAGATCCATAGGCAGTGCCACAAGGACTTGATCAGCTTGAGGTACAGCTCAAGGATCAGGAAGGATCTGAGAGTTTGTATGTGTATGAATCTTGATGTAAGAGCGAGTCTGGCCATAGATATTTCAAATAATCATACTAAAGAGTAAAACATAAAGACTATTGGAGGCTTTCTCACAGCATGCTATCTTGGATCAAATTTATGAGAGGATTGAGTAATTCTAAATCTACAACGTATGCAATTGAAAAAACATTGCACTGTGACTTTTTTATCATTTGTCTTGAGCAGTATCAAAATCAGTTATAATTCCTGAGAATGAATTCCTGCAATTAGTTATCTATCTTGGATATGAATCACTAACTTAGAGCTGCAAAGCCATGCATGTAATTATACCACTTTTTCCACTTTAACTCACTCTATTACGATAACTGTAACCAGCTGTAGCATGAAAAACTGCTTCTACACTGCATCTATAGGTCTGTTCTAAAATCGATTCTAAAAAATAATGACCTGTGCCATCTCAAGAGAAGAATTAATAATTAAATATATTATTTTAATAGTTCATATACTGTCTTCAAAAAGACAGTAATTTAAACTCTTACATATATTTTCCCACATTACTTGAAGTTCATTATCCATTCCTTAGGAATAAAAGTATAGTGCTACTTTGCAGAACTGAGTTGTTGTGACAAAATCTGGTATCAACCTAAATTATCTATGCAGCAAAATGATAGAAAACAACACCTTCGCATGATATGAAATAGGATACAGTAAGAAAGTAGCTCCACTTCCATTAAAATAAAAGTTTGATTTATAAGCTGCTGGTATCATGATGTCATTTCATACAACCATTTTAGGGTTAATGATGGTTTGTTATCATGGCAAATTTTGCGAATGTTAAAATTATTGGTGCCCCCATTTACACCTTAGCTCAGCAAAGCAGTTATGCATGTGCTTAAATCTCATTTTGTAATCTCTAACTGTAATCCCTGCTTCCTTGACTTCTGCACTTTTTATAGCTTGCCGAGGGAAATTCATGCTACCTGTTTGGCAACATAGCAGTAGCATGAGACTAGTGCATGACTGCACCTTGTTTAGGATTTTATTATCTTTAGGTTTTTATTATCCGGAAATGGAGGGAAAATGTAATAGCAGAGTTCATAACTTAATTTTTCTCATTTCACTTAGTGTGAAAACTTTCAACTCATAAAAGGTGTATTGCTAATTAGAGTGTCTATTAAGATATTAGCACTAATTCTTCAGTCATATTCATTATGGTTTATTTTTTATTTATCAGCCCTGTAGAATGCAGAAAGCTACATATAAGTCCTTATCTAAAATCCCTGTGGTCTGAAAGGAAGGCATAGGGAAAGGTGGGTGTCCTAAGGAATTCACATTTAGTTAAGGAATAAACAGAGTGAACAAGAGAAAAGACAAGGTGGTTTTGTGAGGACAGTTGTTTTGAGTTTCTTCCCTCTTTCTGTGTGTGTATTAACTAGCCCTGTACTGGCAGTTTCCCAAGAAAGCTGTGGCTTCCCATCCCTGATTCAAGGCCAGGTTGGATGAGGCTGTGAGTAACCTGGTCTAGTGGGAGGTGTCCCTGCCCATGGCAGGAGGATTGGAGCTAAGTGATCTTTAATATTCTTCGCATCCCTAACCATTCTGTGACTCTATAGTTGTTTATATCTTTCATACATTGATGTTGGCCATTTTTGGATATCAATTGTGTGGAAGCAGATAAAGCAAACACTTTTTTCTTGCAGGAAGGCTACTAATTCTTGTGTACTTTAAACGTTAAAATGATTTACAGCGCTATGGATGGGCTGGTGCTGTAAATAGGGCATACAGGTCTTGACTCTAAACCTCTTATGAGTTTTTGCATCATATAGGCCAAGGTGATTTAGAGATACTCAAAACTCTGCTGGGCAATGCCCTGAGAAACTTGATCTAACTTTGAAGTTAGCCATGCTTTGAGCAGGGCTAGATGGCTTTGTAGCTTTTTAATGTTTTAATATAAGACAAAAAGAATAGAGGGTGAATTGGATTCTCCAGTAAGATACCACTGGTTATCACATGTATGCAAATCAACAGTGCGAATTATTAAATCAGCAGGTGAATGCAAACATGTTAAAAGAAATGCAATGAAGGGAAAAAAAAATAAAAGTCCTCATAGAGGTAGTAATATTATCTTTTAAGGAGGAAAAACCTTGGGAACAGTGCTGAGGAAATCCTGTTAGACAAGACTGGCTGAGATATGGAATATAATTTCAGTAAGAAGTGCTGATATCTGAGAATTTGTTATTGCTGCAATTCAGGGCAAAATCAAAGGTTTCTGACATGCTGCACAAACATCAGTTTTGAACAAGACTGAAGTTCAGCAATATTTAATTTCATAATTCTATCACTGTGTTTCAAATTTCATTCTCTGCTCTCAACCAGAGAATACATGGATACTATGTATCACCATTAGATTATTTGTGAAAGCGGTAACAGTGTACAGAATACCAGATTTGTCCCCAGTGCAAATTTCTGAAATAGAGGGTACTGAAGGCCTCAGGAGCATGAATCTTCCCACAGCAAGGCCAATCACAAATGACATTAGGAAAAATATTTAGATGCCTGATAAAACTGTATTTTGTATTAATTTTCATGGAAATTATTTTCTAGCTATAGAATAGGTTTATCCCACAGAGAAGGTAAAAAAAAAATAACAAAGAGGATCTAATTTGGCAGAAGGAAGCTGTGGTCAAAGGGAAGTTCTGAACTATAACCAGCCATGCGTTCCCCCTGGAAAAGGCACATCCACTACACCAAGACTCACTTTGGAGTGAGCGCTTTTGATATCAGAACATACTGTCCAGGGCAGCAGCTGGCAGTAGCATAGTTAATACCAGCAAGGATGTTGTGTGCAGGCTAGACTGAGAGTAACTTTAGGGGTGTAATTTAGAATGCAGGTTGACAGCCACTGAATGAGAGACTGCGAAGAAATTAACTTTAGCTAAGATGCACAAGGAAAAGGAGGCAATGGTAAAGACCATTATTCAAGAGATGATAGAGGCCATTAAAAATTTTAAAGATTGGTTTAAAAAAATTAACAAAACACTGCAGTGAAGCAACCAGTGATGCAACCATGGCAAAGCTCTAGCTTGCGATAATTAACAACCTCTGAGCATGTAAAACTAATCTAGAAGCAGAATGAGAGAAGAAAAAACACACCCAGAATTAATTTTGTGTAAATGGATGCAAGTCAATCAAAATGGGTGCAAGATAAAAAAAATGAAGATCCCTGAGGAGCTCATGAGAAGTTTTTTTTCTGTTGAGAGAGCTGTAACAGGAAGATTTGAACAAGCTGAGTCTTTCCATAAAAGAAATGTAATATAGAGAAGGTGCCGTCTCTGGGGAAAAAACTTTTGTGTGTTCTGCAGTAAGTTCTCCAAGGGGAAAAAGATCCCAAGCTTGGGCAGCTGATTCAGTGTTAAAGAGAGAGAAAACAATAATCTTGCTTAGGTTTGCTGTAGAACCATGTACTTCTGAGCAATGTCTGAGCCAAAGAATTTGACAGAGATCGGCTTCATTCAATATCTTTTAGTTTGATCGATATCACGCAATGTGAATCCCTGAAGAATGGAGCAACCAACTTCAGCTCCTGTTGTAGCTTCCTGGAGATACAGTTCTCTTGCCTTCTCTTCCCAATTAAGCATAAGGCCATCAGAAACGAGCAATAAACATCAGAATCCAAAATACTTATGACAAATCTATCATTTAGCTTGTAGTGTGAGTCTCTGTGACATCCTTGCAAGCAGTTTGCATTATGTTACTGGACAATGTAAAGTTGATTTGCCCCAACTTTTGTATGTTTAGGAATCAGAAATACCAAGATGATGTAGCTGTTTCCATGTTTAGAATTATCTGAGTAAAGTGGGTAATTCAACACTGAGATATCTGTTTTGACCTCGATGCTCAACACCATGTGTTTGGGCATAAATAATTGCATTGTCATTCTCATGAAGAGGACTAAGAGCTCTCACAACCATGAACTGGACTGACTGTTTTGCTTCATTTTTCTCCTTCTATACCATAGTCAGATGCGTACCCTGCAGTTGCTTTTTAACCAATCCTATACTTCAAGTTTTCCGCTAACTTCAGGTGTTCCCAGAAAATAGCCTTGGCCTTTCTTGGTGCCACCCTGGCACCTAACAGTCCAAAATGCAGATCAGAGTATGATTTTATAATTCAATTTCTTTAATACTGGAATTTTATTTCTTATGTCTTTCTTTCTTTTATTTAATTTTATTTCTCTAATTATTCTATGATTGTATTTCTTTAATGAGACGTGCTACTCTTAGGTGTTTGTCAGGTTTGGGATAGGTGGGACTAGCAGTTGGATGTTTAAACCTGAACTCCTCTGGAAATTCCTTGTATTCATGACCACAAAGTTTTGGCAGTTGTTAGAGATCTTTGTTAAACTGATCATAATGGCTGTGTCTGTGTTGCTGGTCTTAATTAATTAACGTAATTCATTAAGGCTAATTAATTAGTTTTCATCTGAAACAAAAACATTCAGGGAGTTTCTATGTAAAAATTCAAGTTGCCAAGCACATGATCTGATTTCTTCTTCTGCCTTTTTGTCAGATGTCATCAAGATTGTGGCTGAACAATCAAATATCTCCTCATTTATATTTAATTTGCAAATGATACACTTGTAGATGGAAAAATAATCTGTGTTTTTATGGGCGGAGGTGAGAAAGTTGACAGGTCCCATTTGGCAGTGGCAAAAAGTGGTTTATGGTAATTTAGGCTAACCTTGGCCTGCCATCCCATAAATAAAAACATGAAACTTTTTAACACCCACACTCGAAGCCTGATGCTCCTCCTGCTCTTCTTGAGTATATTAAGACTCCACTTGTTAGCAAGTGGGATGCATAAACCCCAATCTTGGCTATGATGGTGCAGGAGATCTGTGCCCAGACCTTCCTGAAAGCATCTGGAGACCACTTAATTTGAGCTCACCCTCAGAAGACTTAATTCCAGAATATGGATTCATTTAACCCTCTTCAGTCTTCCTTTACTACTGTTTGTATCCTATGTCCCTTGCCCTTCTTTGCATGCTATTGCTCCTAGGGTGCTGGTCACGCACCCACACCATGTAGATGTTCTCTTCACAGTCCAGTCCTTGTGTTCATCTCTCTCTTGTAGATGTGACAGCCTTTGACAGACTGCAGTACGTTGCACTGTACTCTGACTGGTTGCAATAGGCAACTTCCACAGAGTTTACGTTTTGCTTAAGTTTAGCACACAGAAGTGCTGTTTTCCTCCACAGCTTCTTAGAGCAACAAAGCTGTGTTCTCTCACGTTTGGTTTTTATTTGGTTTTGTTTTGTTTGTTTTTACACCAGGACCTCCAATGGGTAAACCTCTGGGGTTTATCTACTATGGAAAGAAGTTGTATTTTCTAGTGAAAATGCACTGGGTGCTTCACACAGCCTGAGAAAACAGTGTTTCCCAAGGGATATTGAACATGCTCAGACAAGTGCTCTGTTTTCCTAAGGACACTTGCCAGAACCTTGCTGACATATCAAGCGTTGAAAAATATTTGGCATCAGCTGCCTCTCACAGAATTTCTCCCATGTTGACAGTAGGAAACAGCCATGTTATGCATTTTTCTTTCATTCTCTTGGCTCTGTACACAGCAAAGTGTCTCATATGCTTTCTTCTATAACCACTGATGCCCAAAGAGAACAGAATATCCAGCTCTTCTTTTTGTCTGAGTTTTAAGGGAAAGGGAACTTCAGATCAGAAACTGAAGGGTCTTTTTCATATTGTCCTGTGATGGAAACTTCCTTGTGTGCTAGAAAATACTTTCCATGAACTGCTGATTGTCTTAGTCCCTTGTCCCACTGTTCATGTCATGTCAGTACCTCCATCATCAGACTAAAGACATAATTTTTTTTTCAGTTCAGGTTTGGGTACATGTCCTTGAATGCTATTATGATTTTCTATCTCTTCTATTCTGCCTTGTATTCATCTTTTGTTTCACATTTTACTTTAATGAACAGTTACTCACCAGCATAAATTCTGATGACCATAGGGCAAAAAAGTACCACTGTTTTGCATGCAAATATCCATCTCTGCCTTCAGACTCTCATATTTTTCTTTGTAGTGCATAAGAAACAAATGCACCAGTAAGGGAAAACCTCTTTTTTCACTTGTTAGTATCTTAGGATACAGAGCTCCACATTTCTCTGTGCAAGTTTTTCTCTTAGGTATAATTTTTGCTTTTTGACTATTTATGCCTCAACAAGATCCTTTGGCCAATTGCTTCCTGTAGTAGTCAGACTACATTCTGCCAATCAAAACATTATGCACAGCTATCAGGCATTATTATCAACACCTATCCCGGAGTAGTTCTTTTGTTTGTGATGAGTAATTTAACACTCAACACTGTGAAACCCAAAGCTAATATTGTGAAGTGCTCCAAGGAGACAAATTGCATATATGTTAAACTTTTGATAATCACCTGATAGTTTGGGGATACTGTGATATTGTGGACTTTCAGAAAACACAAGTTTCATTCCTGATGCAGCCAAGGATCCCTTTCTTTCCTGTTGCTGGAGCTGAGCATCAGTGCCTGGTGGTACCCTCCTGGCACTAGGAATGCAAGCTGGTTTATTGGTGCTCCCTCAGCAGCAGGCTTTAGCCTGCTTTGGAGCTCATGGATCCAAAATGAAGCCTCCTGCATTCATACAGCTTGCATCTGCTAAGCCAGTCCATTCTTAAATCTGCTTAACATCTCATTCCTGGCATTTGACCAGTATTGCAAGTTTTTGTAAGCTTATGAAATGTTACCACTTTGCTGAACCAGATTCTCCCTTATCACAGGATCCTACTGTCTTTGACAATGTGTTTTGGCTTTCACCATCATTCCCTCTAAGTGATGTAACTAAATTTTTCATCTACACTGAGCAGTGTGAGAGTCAAATATTGACCTGCTTTGCTGGCTAAAGGCCACCTGAGCAATGTAGTACCCATTCTTTGAAGCAACCCCAGTGATCAGTTGAGAAAAAGAAATTTAGCTGTAAAATATGAGATTTCCATGGTGAGTCCCTCTGCGTCACTTTAAATTCTCCTTAATGCTGAGTTTTTAAGTGTATGAAGGGCCAGCATAGCCTGGACTGGCATCAAACAACAATTAAAATAATTTCCCAATGAAAAATATCTTGAGATGACTTATACTTCTTTTGTTTTTCTTTTTTTTGTGGATCTTTAACCTGATATCAGAACAAAGTTACTACCTGAGCCATAGGGCTCAGAAGTGGATGTAGAGCTTTCTGAACTGTGGTAGTTATAAACATGCTTCCCTTACAGATTCACTGGTGTAAGCTGAGAACAGTGGGAACAGTCAACATGGCCAGGCTGCTACCTCCATTCCCAGCCTCTGCCGTTGGCAGTTTTCATGTGTTCATTTGTGTGCGTTCTCCCTCCTCAGAACAAATATAATTCTTTATTTTAGCATTTCTCACACTTGCCCTTGGCTAACAACAATCGCCATTCCTCCTATAATTCCTCTCTCTGGCTTATCAATAGTTTACTATTCCTAGTATGTTTTTCAGCTGCCACCTTCTATTTCAGGCATTTTCTCGTGTAAGCCTCAGATAATTCAATGCCATATTTACTCCTTCATTTGACTCTTGCCTACTGTCTCCTCTTACTGTGACTTCCAAGATGCAATATTATTTCTATTGGTTTTTTTTTGTTTTTTGTTTTTTTTTTTTTTTAAAGGCTTTATTATGAAGTGGACATCTGCTTCTGAAACTTACTCTTTACTAAACTTTACATTTTGGGGCAACCTAGGGAGACAACACCTCTCCTTACCTTCTGATGTGCACAGTGTGATCTCTGGGGTCATGGTCTCACACAGATCAGAGGGATGGCAGTAGGAGGGTATTTGTCTGTATGTGGGTTCACATGATGCACAGCCAGGGTTCACCCAGGAGAAACTCCCAAGCCTGGGAGGTAGGAAGTCCTCCTAGGTGAAGTAGAAAAGCTTTAGCCATGGAGAGCTTTGTGGTACAGAGGAATCACATTGAGGAAAATCCAGACTGCTGTGTTGTGCGGCAGCACAGGACAGAGTGGGTCTAGGAATCCCCATGGCATGCTGCAGGCTGTTGGAAGACCAAGGAAACAGAATGGTCAGGCACAGAACAAAAAAGCAACAGGAACGTCTGGTTGCATTAGAAGCTGCTTCTTTGCCCAACATAAGCCAAGCAAAAAAAATAATAGTTGATAAGTACACTGCAAAGAGTGGTGTGGGCAGACTAGGAATTAAACAACCCCTCCCAGTGCTGTGCTATGCTATGAGAGATCCATGTTGGCTGTACAAACATGGAAGTAATGCATAGGAGGAGAGGGGTGATAGCAGTTGTATGTGTTGTTCTGCCAAGAAAACAACTAGGATACGGGGTTTGGTTTTGGTGTTTTTTTGAAACCAGTTGAAAAGATGCAGAAAGTGCTGAAAAAAATGCAGTAAATTATTTAAGAACTGGGGAAAAAAATATCAGAAAGAAGATTGAGAAGGGATTTGATTAGAGTACATAAATCCATTTCCTGGGAGAAAACATAGCACTGAAGTGATCTTGAATTTAGTAGAGAATGAAGCTGTGGTTGGAACTGAAACTAAGTCAATCCAGGACAGAAGTCAGATACCTTGTTTTGTTTTGATTTGTTTTCAATAGTGGGTAGGATTAACCGTTCAAACTAACTACCATGCAACAGATTTTCTGTCTCCAGCTATTGTCAGATCAAGACCGGATATTCTGCTACAAGTTATGCGTTAGTCAAACACAAATTATCCTTTCATCAAACAGAAGTTATTTGGCTTCATACAGAATTAATTGGGTGATGAAGTAATAGCTCTTATATACTGCAGATCAAATTTTATGATCTAATAGTCTGCTTTGGCAGCAGAACTCAAATGCGTACATGTGGATTTAAATATCTAAATCTAGGGACCCAGGTTTGTCATTTTCAGACAGATCCTGTGGGAGTATATTTCTAGGATCACGGAGCTTTCTGTATTTGATTATAGGATTCTCCATCATCTCTAAATTCCCAGCTCCTACATCAGGTCACGTCTGAGTGGGTTCTTCCCTTGCTATCCTCCTAATCAGTTGCACGAGCGCACTTCAAATTCCACAAGCACTCTGCTGTGAATGTTGTCAGTTCTGTCAACACTGTATGTACCCAGTCAACTTTGACCAATCACCACTCAGAATATCCCTGGTCCCCTTAGGAAGTTCTCATTCCCACTGAATAAAATGGGGAGGACACTGAGGCACTCTGAGGCACTTGCTCACAAGAGCTGGTGCTGAAATTAAATGAGAAATTTCTCTTCTGTTTGCCGCTGCAAATTCATGTGCATGTATTCATTTTGTCTAGCCCACCCATTACGCACCCGGCACAGCTCAGCTGAAAGCAGTGGTGACACTAACTATCTTCTAAGAATTCTTAGCATTTAGCTAAACAAATACATTTAAATGTCCACTCTCTGGAGACCTCTCATAGACTAAATCCTGGTTACATTTTGATAGCTTAGGATTTATGAATAAGGAGATTCTATTTGGGAATGTGCACATACTTATTTAGAAGATCAGGTAATGTATTGTAGAACTGCAGAGGACCTCTGTCTTCAGTAGAGAGCAGGGTGAATACTCAAGCTGACCAGACATAACCCATAGATCAAAGTTTCTTTCTCCATCCAGAAAATTGTGGAGATTTTCTCACCTACAATCTGAAGCCTATTCACAGCTTAGTTATTACGACTACACCTGCAGAAGGAAAATATGTAACCTGGGCTACTCTGTACCAGCACTGCAGTGATGGGAACTGGAGAATATATATCCTTAGTGTATTAGTCAAACCCCTGTATGAGCCTACTGCAATACAGTCACTGTAGAGTGGAAAGTTTGCTTGACAATGATGTTGTGAACATGAAGCATTTTTGGGTCATGGAGTAAGCAGCAGAGGTAGGTATTCCTCAGGATAAGTTCATGACAAAATCTGCAAACTGATTGGCAGATAAATTAACTTTTCCCCTGAGAATACTAGCAGTTAGAGATTATCTACTTCGTAATTAGAGAAGTGATTGAAACACATGTAGGTATAGCTGAGTCATATTCTTGTCTTCAGCAACTTCAGAGGAGGTCCAAATTACCCAATGTCTACTGTCAGGAGATTAAGTGGCTGATGCCATTTGCTGAAGTTCCTCAAATTTCTCATACTTTGAGCTTGGGGATCTCTCCAAAGACAAAGTGCTAAAGGAAACTGAATAATTAAGAAATTCCTTGATATTTCAGTGCCTTGCATCTCAATTTCAGGAGGAAAATGGCTGTGGTACTATAACAAAAGAGTATCATTGTACAATATGGACCTTTCAAATGTTATGTCTAACTTGTCTTACTTTTTACAGTTATTTGCAGTTTTATTGCTTCTTAGCTCAAAGTCATCCAGAAGCCTATGATTCTCAGGTTTGTTCCTAAGATCCCAGCACCACTGGCTAGAACTCTGGTGCCCCTCAGCAGCCTCTGTTGCCAGCAATCATGCGCCAGGTTTAGGGGTTTTCTTGTCTGTATTCTACTTATTTTACTAGTAAATGTGAATCAGAGGGTTTGAAACTCTTTCTGAGCTCTCATTGATAGGAGGCCACTAATATGTGAGCACTGAGCAGACTAGTATGGGTCTTGGAAGTAGCTCATGCTACTCAAGTTTGCTTCTGGCTCCCTTCATCCCAGCTAATTCAAGAAATGTTAAATACTCGTAATGGTAAGAAATCAGGTCTGGAGGCATATGAGCTTTCTTGCTGGGATCCTACAGTGATGAGGAGCTAATTACTCAGGGGAAATGTATCAGGTATCCTGATGCTATAGTCCTTCTTAGCGGTCAAATCCTACGCAGGGAAATATTTAAATCAGGATGATAGAAGTATTAAGTGGAAGTCAGCTGGAGGGAAAAACACACTCAGAAATTCAATAAAACCATTTCAAATTGAGTACCTCATACATTTGTTTTGAGAACAAATTCCCTGGGCTACAAAAAGTAAAATTCAATAGAAAGCTAACATGATAAAATAATACAAGCAGAAAATGAATACTTTCTCTTTGTATCAAATCAATAAGTGTATCACTGAAGTGAAGACTCTTCTTAAATAAACACTTTCCAAAATAATTTGGTGCAGTTAAATTATCTGTGGAATGTTTTACTGTTCCAGGGCATTTAACATGGGCTGTCACAAATCCAGTTCCAAAGAAGGATGGTGGGTGATGTTCTTGAACTCTGATGATCAGAGAGCCTGAAGCATCTGAAAGGCAGCCACTGGAATGAAGGACTATTTAATACCTTCAAATAAAGAGCAGATTGACTTTTTAAAATGAAAGATACCTTATTGAAATTCTTTACAGAACAAGAAAATAGGCTCTTAGCAGAATTTTCTATTTGTTTGGATGTCAAGCAGAGAACAGCTTTACGTTATTGGCAAATAGTGCTATTCTACACAGATATCTTCAATGTGCAATTAATGAATAAAAGCTGAATGATGAGAGGCCCTAGCTGAGGCTGTGGGGTGCTGCAGGCCCTAGCTGAGGAAAAAGCCCTCCTTCTGGAAGATTTGCAACTACTCTTGAGATGGCCGCATGGATTGGCATGGCCAAATCATGTAACCCATGATCAAGCTATGCAAGATGCTTCAGGGGAGGGAATTATCTGTCCACAAAAAGTGGACAGGCAGAAGGTTGCTTCCTCCAAGGATCTCGTGGCAAGTTCTGTGGAGAGACTTCAACATAATCCATGAGCCTTTAACACTGGAAAAGTCTTTGGCATTCTCAGAGCTCTGAATGTTTGTGTCAGCTCTGCAAATGCTGGCAAAGGCTGGAGCTGGGAGAGAAAGGGGCTTATTTCGTCATTTTATAGACAGGAAACTGGAGCACATACAAATTGAGGGTGCAATTCATGAGCCTATATATAAATATCTACTGCCATTGTAAATATCTGAAGGTATCCAAAACATCTGTATGGGCTGTCAGTTGCAGGCAGGACCTATAGGAGGCACACAGTCTGCTGGGGCGGAGCTGGAGGCTAGGGCACCTGAAACATGTTTAGGAACCTGAATTGCTCTCTGAATGATCATTCATAGACTGAATAGCTACTTCAGGGCAGGAATTTGAAAGTGAGTGTCTTGAGAGGTGGCTCATTTGCTTTCACATCTCCCCTTAAAAAAAGGTATGAACCAGGTGGCCTTTACCTTATAACAGCATGGACACCTCCATTTCTTCCTGTCCAACACAGAGCAACATTCCAGAGAATATCAGAATCTGAGGTGTTCCTTAGATAAATCCTAACATAATAAAGAGAACCCAATTCTAGATAGGAACTACTGAAGCTCTACCTGTAGAATCATGGAATCATAGAATAGTTAGGGTTGGAAAAGACCTTAAGCTCATGCAGTTCCAACCAACCTGCCAGAGGAAGGGACACCTAACACTAAACCATGCCACCCAAGGCTATGTCCAACCCGGCCTTCAACACCACCAGCGAAGGAGCATTCACAACTTCCCTGGGCAACCCGTTCCAGTGTCTCACCACCCTCACCGTAAAGAACTTCTTCCTTATATTCAATTTAAACTTCCCCTGTTTAAGTTTGAACCTGTTTCCCCTTGTCCTGTCACTACAGTCCCTAATGAAGAGTCCCTCCCAGAATCCCTATAGGCCCCCTTCAGATACTGGAAGGCTGCTATGAGGTCTCACATAGCCTTCTCTTCTCCAGGCTGAACAGCCCCAACCTTCTCAACCTATCTTCATACAGGACGTGCTCCACTCCCTTGATCATCCTTATGGCCCTCCTCTGCACTTGTTCCAACAATTCCATGTCCTTTTTATGTTGAGGACACCAGAACTGCACACAATACTCCAAATGAGGCCTCACAAGAGCAGAATAGAGGGCAGGATCACCTCCCTTGACCTGCTGGTCACGCTGCTTTTGATGCAGCCCAGGATACGGTTGGCTTTCTGGGCTGCAAAAGCACACTGCCTGCTCATGTTCATTTTCTCATCAACCAACACCCCCAAGTCCTTCTCTGCAGGACTGCTCTGAATCTCTTCTCTCCCAACCTGTAGCTGTGCCTGGAATTGCTCTGACCCCGGTGTAGGACCTTGCACTTGGCATAGTTAAACTTCATGAGGTTGGCAACGGCCCACCATACAAGCATGTCAAGGTCCCTCTGGATGGCATTCCTTCCCTCCAACGTATCAACCAAGCCACAGAGCTTGGTGTCGTCAGCAGACTTGCTGAGGGCACACTCAATCCCACTGTCCATGTCACTGACAAAGATTTTGAACAAGATTGGTCCCGACATCGATCCCTGAGGAACATTACTTGTCACTTGTCTCCAACTGGATGTTGAGCTATTGACCACAGCTTCTTGCATGCGGCCATCCAGCATTTACCTATCTCTATATGTATAAAATGCGTGCATTGCAAAAGCTACCAGTAATGTACTGATTTCAGCTGAAGTCTTCAAATCTAGAAAAAAATTTACAAATCTGTTTCTTCTAAAATCAACTTAATTCTTTCCCATAACATCCTTTATGTGAGAATTTTCTGAGCGTGGAAAATCCCATCAGGATCAGTTCAGCTTAAGTATTTCCTCTCTACCCCATTCAAACTGCTGTCTATTAAATGACTTTGTGGCTTCCTAACACTGTAGGCAGCCTAATTGAAAATTTGATTAAGTGAAATAATCGCCTGTTGTATGCAAGAATGAGGAATTTTTGTGGGAGAGCTGTTTTTTGCCATTCATCTCATCAGTCAGGCCACTGTGTTTTGGTGCACATTTGAATTGATGTCATAACAAATCAGCCCCTGCTTATTTTTTGCTATTATTATGTTTTCCACTGACATTTCTGAGAAAATAATAAAGATCTTAAAGTTTCTTAAGGACAAGTATCAGCTCTGGGTGATCTCTAACTACATATCACTAGTAAGGATTTAGCCAACCGAGTTGTTGTAGCTTAACTAAAATAGCTTCAGCAGAGTTGGAGGGTATATCAGCTTTCGAACAAGATAGGAGATATCTCTCAGAGATGTGGAGAGCAGCTCTCCTCATTGAGTCCTATCCTATCACATAACATAGTATAACCTGAAGCTTTGACTTGGAAGAAACACTTGAATTAAGACAGGTGTCAGAGATGGACTCAGAAAGGGGATGAAGTCTTCTGGTTAACAGCTCAGTTAGTGCTGTGTTGGGCAGAAGCTCTTTAGTGTCACAAACTTCTGTATTTCCAGTGGAAAGTCACGTGGTGAGACAGTAGAACAGACTGATCAAGGAAGTTGGGGCTGACCCATCCCTAATAGTGTTAAGGCCAGATTGGATGAGGCTTTGAGCAACCTGGTCCAGTGGGAGGTGGCTCTGCTCATGGCAGGGCTCTTGGAACTGCATGAGCTTAAGGTCCTTTCCAACCCAAACCCTTCTGTGATTCCATGATTCTGTGATTCTCAACAGGTGTATTTGGGCAGCTTTAATTGTCTCTCAAACCAGACTGTTGTTGAGTCCATGGGCAAGAACTCCTGTGTTACTGAAGGTAAGACCAAACAGTCAGACAAGGAATGGTAGCCAGGAAGAAAATGGGAAAGAGGAAGAAATAGGAAAAAATAGCCCGTTGTAGCAACACTTAGAAATGGGTAAGTGGAGGCCACTGTATCACAGCATAATGTCGTTATACAAAACCAATCACATTCTGGTTTTTATTTTCCATGTTTCAGGGATTTTTGTTGTTAACGAGGATTGCTCTGTCTGAAGTGCAATATTCCCGTGATTTCTTGGGAGTAAAATCGTCATGTCACCTAATACATATAAGCATTTAATAGCAAAAGTAGTTTGAAATTTTAACTCTCAGTTTCAGAGATCCACTAGCTGACAAAAGTGTTTCTATTGACCGAAAGGAATTGGTAGTCTAAATAAGCTAGTTGGTCTTAATGTTGTTATCAGTAGGTTAGCATTTGAAACACAGCTTCAATGGTACGTCAGATTTATAAATATGAATGACACTTTATCAGGAGAATATGGGAATAGGGCGAAATATGACAGGCAGCATTCCAGCCAGAGTCAATAGTTGATCACCAGTGTCTGCACTAGTGTCAAGCATCGATGGATAAGCAAGACACATACTTCTGAGTGATCTGTGGTCTTAGGGGATTATGAATTTTCAAATCTCATTCCTGGATAAACACTGTATTAGAAATACTGAGATGCACTGATAGAGATAAATAAGACATTCGGAATACCGTGGAAGATCACAGGAAAAAGAGGCTGGAAGGGACTTTGAGAGGTCATCTACTCCTTCTGCTTACCTTAAGGCAAAATAACTATGCCTGTGACATTACTGACAGAGTCTTGTCTAACCAGTTCTTGAAAAAAACACCAGTGATAGAGATCCTACAGCCTCCCTAGGCAATCTATTCCAAGGCTTAACTAGAAAGTTTTTGCTAATAACTATCCTAAATCCCCTTTGCAGAAATTTAAAGTCATCAATTCTTGTCCTATCTACCAGGGACATGGAGAACAGATTATTCCCTGCCTTTATGAATACACTTAGAAATGATGAAAGTTTCTGACTTCGTTTCCCTGGTATAGGTCTTGCAATTTCAGCATGTGAAAGGAGACTGGTAAGAAAAGAAACCAGGAAGCACTACAGAGCAAGTGTATAGGCTTAGGATTTCGTATCTGTAAACTGCTATATGCAGATATACAAGTGATGTGCAATGGTTGTACATTTTAAGGACGAAGATGCTATAAATTAATTAGTAAGGCTTCAGACGAAGACTGCAAAGAGCCAGGTGAAAACTCCTGATTTTTGACAGGGATCATATTAGAACCACAAAGTTAAAACTTGTTAGTGGACCTTTGTCATCTGTCCGAAAGGCTGGTTCTGATTTCAATTTTGTTCTGCAAATATGGCCTACTAGTTTCTATCTGAACCCAGGATAGTTTCTAACTGTCTAACAGTTTCAAGGTCTTGGGAGGAGGGCAAATATGAATATTATGAATATATATGAATAGAAATTATTTTGATCACATTGAGTAATATATAGGGTACATTTCTATCAGCATATTCATTTGAACCAATAGGAGCACATGGATAGGACGTTGAGGATCCCATATCCACACTGCATTTCAGAGAGGGTGAATCTAGACTAGCTGCAGCGCAGGCTCAGGGATAGAATGCCCATAAGAAGTGTGCATGTACACTTGTACATGTGCAAGCACTGTACATGTGTTTCTGGAGCTTGTCTTCTGGGTTTGGTGCTCCCAGCAGGAACACAGCTGATGCATGCCAAGGTGTGATGTGAGCCAAAACCCAGTAGATGAGGACAACCAGGAAATCTACTTTAAAGTGCAGTCTTGATTTGAGCTAAAATACTAATTACTTGTTAGGTCAAGAAAGTGTCAGGTTTTGCTCTGTACATTTCAGCCATCAATATCAGGGGCCAATTTGATGCTAAGCCTTGAAAGAAGTTACCCAAAATAAACAATTTCCCTAATGAATACAAGTGTCCTGAGTTCAGCAGTAGCAGTCATTTTTCTCCTTCATGGTAGCTGGTGCAGTGCTGTGTTTTTAACTTTAGTCTGCTAAAAGAAAACATAAATCTGAGTCAGTTCTTCTTTTAAATCCCCGGATATTCAAAGCTAGACAGTACATTTCCTGCAGTCGATGTATCAGTTGAAGGACTTCCCATTGTCTTCTCCCAGTCACTGCTTGCTCCCTCAGTTTTGCTGACATACTTGTTTATGAACTGTGAACTTGATCTGGCCACCAACGGGCAATAGGAGAGCAGACCAAAACAGCAAGAGTGAGTGCAGGGGGAGACATGCCATCATCACAAATGAGGAAAAAACTGTGGATCCTCAATTTCGGGAAACGGCATCTGTCTGAGACATAGGACTAGCAAACAGCCCTTGATTCTCCCATGGTTGTTCTCTGCTGCTCTGCAGAGAAAGTAGTCTGCTTAAAGAGGGAGTAGGGTGAGGGTGACCACCCTGAGTGACTGCTTTGCTGGGTAGTTAATAAATGAAGAGCAGTGTGGCTGATGAGGACAAAGCTACAAGGATCCACACAAGATCATAGAATCATAGAATAGTTAGGGTTGGAAAGGACCTTAAGATCATCTAGTTCCAACCCCCTGCCATGGGCAGGGACACCTCACGCTAAACCATGCCACGCAAGGCTATGTCCAACCATACCTTGAACACTGCCAGTGATGGAGCATTCACAACCTCCTTGGGCAACACATTCTACTGTCTCATCACCCTCACAGTAAAGAATTTCTTCCTCAGATCCAATCTAAACTTCTCCTTTTAAGTTTGAACCCGTTACCCCTTGTCCTCTCACTACAGTCCCTAATGAAGAGTCCCTCCCCAGCATCTCTATAAGCCACCTTCAGACATTGTAAGGCTGCTATGAGGTCTCCATGCAGCCTTCTCTTCTCCAGGCTGAACAGTCCCAACTCTCTCATCCTAAGCCTTGATAAGGACTTTAAAGGCACGTCATAGGAGCTGTCTGGAAGCAGTCTCTAGCCCTGATGGTGCTCTCTGGCATTCCATCAATTTTTCCAATGCAATTGTCTGTATGGTCACTTGAGACAGAGCAGAGAACAACTTTTTTCCCCCTACTCATTTTTCCGCCAGGTCAGTGTCCTCATCTGCTTCACTATGTGACCACACAAATGATTAGTGGAGAATGGGGTTTAGGAGAAGGAGCAGAGGACTGCATAAGACACCATGGCCACCTGAAAAGCTCTGTGTAAGGTTTGTATTGTCAAATATGAGTGAAACACCAGCCAGATTGACTGAGATGAATGACAATAAGGTTATTCATCACCGTGGTTTGGGAAGCACTTAGCATGATTTAAAATGGAAAAATGTCCAAGTACAGAGACCTGGTTTGATCTCACTGGACACAAATCTCTTCAAAGTCAGGATGCAATTCATTTTACCCATCTTCAATTATCTAAAGGTTAAGTGTCTAAGCCATTCACCCCAGGCTCCCTTTTTATTTAGCCAGGAGAAATAGGTATTTCCAGAGGTTGATTCACCCCTCCTTAAGGTGGGTGTCTGACACAAGTCACATGAGTTTCTTTTTGGAGGTGCTGGTTTCTCCCCATTGGCTGAAAGAAGAAACAAGGGTGGCTAACTAAGGCTTATGTGTATAATTTTTAGGTGTGCAAAGTTAGGTGAGATGAATCCTGCCTTAGGTAATAGAACCACTTGGGAACTACTGCACAGCTATATGGTCAAAGTTGTGTTTCATGGAGAGGGCCAAAGCATTAAGTAGCCTGTACGTAAATGAAGCCCTGTGAGTCAATGACAAAACTCTATTACTCCAGGGGAGTAGGAGTCAGTCAATGATGAGAAACTACACTTGCTGACTGAGATAGCCTAATAACTCTCTACACTGTGAACTTTTGATTTGTGATGTATATCTGTTTTTTGCTAGGACCTTTATCTTAAATCAGAGGATGGTTTGGACTTGGTGTAAGTTCATCTGAGTGCCTCAACAAGCACAGTAATGATTTGAATTTTTAAAAATCTGGAGCAGACAATTTAATCATATAAAAGAAATCATCACAATCAGGTATATACTTGAAAAGTTGGGTTGGTTGCTTTTTACATGTGTTTGCATGTGTTCATTCATTTCTGGAATTCAGCTTATAAAGAACCATTCTGTTCAGTTGTAAATATTTTATTACATGCCATTAATTTCTGTAATGCATAAATGCTTTCGTCATACTCCCAGTCAGGTTCTGTCACAATGAGAACAAGAGCTTGGTTCATATTTTCCCCCTAAACTGAGTAGAATTTTCTCAGTTTACCAAGCTACAAGCCTTCAAATCTAGGTGCTATATAGAATTTCCTTGGTTTCACTAGTGGCCTCAGTAATGTCTAGGTCAAAAAACATCACTGTTTGCTATACAAAGTAATGTCTCATTTTGAATTCTTCTGCTCCTAAGACACTCGCTGTGATCCTGGTAATATGCTGATACAACATCACCTTCTGCAATGTGAGGTGCCCCATTACATCAGGTCTGTGGTAATGCAGAGTTGTTGTCCTAAGAATAAAAAAAGGCTTGAGCATACATGTATGCTGCACAGTACATTTCTTGTTCTGGCTGTTTAGCTAAGTATAAAAAAAAAAAAAAAACCAAAGCAAATGAAAGTGCAAACTGATTTGTGGCTCATCTTTAAGCAGGGGGCGTTTTATGTACAGTTTATTCACGTATGGATGCGTACATGTATGCACTCACTATATCACATCCAGTGTAACTGGCATTTAAGTATCAGACTCCCAAGTGAAAAATGTGCTATGGATCTATATCTTACCCGTATGAGTAAAAAAATTCAGTGAGAGTCACATAGAGAGCTGGAAGACTGGGCCAAGCTCACCAGGAGCTACAATAGGTATTACTATCTGTAAGAAAAAATAAAAAGTATCACTGGTGTCAAAGTTCCAGTGATCAGCTCCAGGGTATTTTCTCCTCCTGTGTTTCTTTTTATAAACCTATGAAAGCCAATCTTCACTTAGGAAATAGTGTTTTTGTTTACATGTGATGAGTTTGTCTTTTGATAGTCTTTTGCTTTCATCAGTTTGGCTATCGTAACAAATGGCATTTGTGTTCTTCTGAGCAAAGAGCTAGAAAAGATATAATTAGAAATACTTTAGCTGACCTTTCATAAACCATGGTCCCCAACAAAATTGTTCAGAATCACATTAAAAAATTGTCTTACATCTTTTGTGGGTACAGACAAGATTACAGGATACTTTTATTTTAGAATAATTACACAGTGACCTTCAGCGTTATTTGCAAAGGTCATATTCTCTTCACATACCCTTGATTTCCTTTCAGTTTTCCCTTTTGTCCCACCATACATAAATTTAGCAAAGGAAGAAGAAAGAGAGAGTATTTTTTTCTGTGGTTGAAAACTGAAGAAGATAGTTCAAAATCCCCATAGGCACTCAGAAGGCTGTGGGCTATGATAGGCTATTTTCTGCCATTTAGCTCCTGTATTATCACTACTCCTTTTTCTTCATTATGCTCCACTTATCACATGCAGCATCACTACAGAGCCCAAACAGAGAGTTGTAATTACCCAGCTGCCACCTGATAGTACCCCTTCTATCATCTTTATCTCACAAGGCCTTGCTGTTTCATCATTGGATAAAACTTGCCCGTGGCAATGCCTGTGATAGTACATCTCAGAGATACATTTAAAGTTTACTCATTTATCGCAGAAAAATGCTGAACCCGTGCAATTATTAGATACACTTGCCAATTTATTTCTTCAGTAAGGCTACTTTAACTCCTTTTTCTACCAGCTATTTGTTCTGTTCTTCTTGAAAACATTGAGGTCACCACTGGGCACCAAGATGAAACAGAAAATTTCTAAGCCATCCAGGCAGAAAGCAGCCCAGACACTCACTGATAAAAACAGACTTATGCTTTCCCTGTCTATGTAATGTGAAAGACCTGCATTTTGTGCATATTTTCCTTATATCACCTCATGAGGCTAACTGGTGGGTGACATAGCCTGAGCATCCCGTGCTCCCAAAGTAGATTTCATGCACTGTGCCATGACTGCCAGGTCCAATCCAGAAATACCACATTTTGGGAAATAAGTAATCTGCTGACAAGCGTAAAAACATAGTGTAAAAATGTGAGGACATAATATTAAATGTATCCAGATGCAATTGCTCAATGAGTAGCCAGCATCTGCTCTGGTCTGCATGTCCAAATCTGGTATTTTAAATTGGTATTTCTTTTAGGATTGATGGAAGTTTCCTGTCCTTCGAAGAGAAATAAAATACAGGAAATGGGAAAAAAGAAATTAGTTAAAAATATTTTCTTTCCCTAAAATTTTCAAATCACATGCACATTATAGCAACAGTAACAGCAATGCTTTCAGCTGAATCCCACTCCACTGCATGCTATAAGGAGCTCCCAGTTAGTGTGGGAGATTCCCAACAATTTACCTGGGCCATGCAGCAGGAGGCCTAAATTTGGCCTGTTCCACTGATTTACTCTGCAACCTTGGGCAAGTCATGCAGAATTTGTAAATTTAAGTGCCTGAAGCTAACATGGTGAACAAAATCTGCCCAGGCAGATCAGATAGTTGTGGTGTCCCAGCACCAAAACAGCTCAGTAACTCCTCAGGTATTGCCCTGGACCAGCCAACTTCATCAGCTTGGCTCAGACCTGATGTTTTGTCCATGCAGGAGCATAACTGTGTAACTTGCATCCCTGCTGTTCCCAAGGCAGAAAAGTCAAGGGACTGCGAGCTCTGCTGGCTACATGCATATCCAGGAGTTTGGGCTCTTCCTTGCACAGAGGTTACTGTTACTCTCCTGAATCACAGCTGGCCCAAGTAGCAGCTGAGAAGCACTACATAAGTGTTAATAAGTTTGGCTAGATCTGAGCTGGCTCTGATATCCGTGGTTTATCAGCCACCTGGATAAACCACCCACGGGTAATTGGAAGTTGACTGTGTAATACATGAAGAGAACAAGGAACCTATGAATGAGAGTCAGAGAAGCCAGAAAACTGAGAAAAGCCAGAGCTAGTCAGTGGCAAATTTTGGGAAGGGAGGTTTGGCAGGTATACAGCTCTGAGGGGACACTTTAACCCAGCCAGAGGGAGATGCCTGCCTCCCCATGGGCTTCTGCTGAGGGACATTACTTCTGGGGCTGGGGGCTTCATCCAGGATAACATTCTCTGGAAACAAACCTAGTAGAAACTTCCCTTCTCCATCCCCTGCATTTAGGATGACCTCTGGGGGGTAAATTCCTGCCATCAGCCTGTCACCACTGGTGATTTGGAGAGGTTTGAAAGCAATAGACGTAATCATTGAATTTTTATTTAATAAATTAGGTTTTAAGCATCTATGCACCGACCTGTGTGCATCTCAGTTTCTCACCTGTAAATAACAAAATCACAAAACTTCCTTGTTCTAGGGTAAACTACTTTGAGACCTGCTCTTATTAACAGGATCATGTAGGCTAACCACACCATTCTGGCAATGCAGAGCGAGAAAGGGGTTCTTTAAGACGTTCTGGAGATGATTGCCTGAGTTGCCCTCTGTGAGATAAACACCAGGATCCCACTGGGTCTTCTTTTCGCCTTCCAAACACTACACACGTACCACACCCTCTGGTGAAATTCAAGTAGCTTGAAATTCAGGGTGTTCACCAACGTGAGAGAAGCCTGAAAAGGTTTCACAAAGCTCCCACCCACTTTAAAAAACAGAATGCCAGATAATTAGTGGAAATTGGCATTGAGTATTGGCTCCACAGAGTATGTTAGAGCTTTTTTAATCTCCCCCCACCATAGCTCTGAACAGTCTCTGTGTGTATCCTTGCACAAAATGACAGACCGTGTCCTGCATTTTTAACTAATATTTTATGGAGTTCGTATGCGTTTCATAAATTTTTATTACTTCTTAGCACTCAGCATTTTAGTACAGAGGTTTCTATAGCAGTTACTAAAAAAAAAATCAAACCCAAACTTACTGCTCTTTTAAAAGCAGTACTTTTAATTAAGCAGTCAATGTGTAGTTGCAATCATGTGTCATGTGGTGAATAGTTGGCTTGCATTACTGCGTAAATGCTGAGAGAGAGACTGAGCAGCTCACAAGCCCTAAAAGCCCTTTACTGCAGGTAGAGAAGTCATTTCACCATATACCATAGCTAATATTCAGGAAATAAAATTATTAATATTATTTAAATATTTGGCCCCTTTAAGAAATTTTAACTTTGAAACAGAGCCGAACCAGATGCTGGCTTTCTTCAGTGAGCCAAAACCAGCATATGGCCTTCCAGATCTGGCTGCTCCTCCAGCTAGCACCACATATTTTGACTTTTGAGAAAGGCAAGCCTGAGAGGTAGCATGTTCATCCTCCTCTCCCAAGGCAAAGCTCCTCAGGATCTCAGTAGCAGGACATTTATCTTTTCCCCCTTGCTGACTACTACAAAAGACGCTGGGAAATTTGTTGGTCAGGCCTCTGTATTGCTCACTCTGTTTGTCAGGGTGAGCAAATTGTGAGGAGCAGATTGATACTTTGCTTCCTCCTGTGCACGGAAAGCAGGATGGTGATTTTCCAGATGGAAAGAGGCCTGGCTTATCCCCTCTTCACCAAGCATGGTTTTGGCTATGTGGGATGAGAAAAGTGCTCTGTGAAAAGAGAGGAGCTGGTTTATCCTCCTGCTACAGATCCATAGAGGAGTGGGGAAGAAAGCGTCACTTTCTTACTCCCCCAGATGTGTTCTGCGGCTGGGCTTGTATTTCTGTGGCCTAACCCTTGCAAAATTGACCCCAAAGGGACTCCCTTTCCATCTGCATTCCTGGTTTCATCAGTTCCCTGCAGACCCACCAAGGGCACATGCATCAGGCCTTAGAGTTCAGACACTGTTATTACTAACTGGGAGAGTAATGGGGAATTCATAGCATGGTGCTGGTTCCTGCTGTTCGCACTGCAGCAGCAACAGACCTCTCTGTTGGAGAATGTAGTCCAGACTTTGGCTATGTTAAACCAAATAGTTAAGAGGACAGAAAATACATGTCTGACAGATGTAGAGGTGAGACAGAAAGCAAATAATTATTGCTAATATTAACAAAAAAATCGCAGCTCCTCTTCCTCCCCCCCCCCAAAAAAAAAGCAAAAAAAAAACCCCAAACAACCAGAAAAACAATATACAAAAAGGGTTTGGGAAAAGGACTGCAGAAACTGTGAGGCTTCTCAACTGTACACCGTGATTCGTAGCAAATTGAGAGGAACTCACAAATATGCTGGCTCCATACTTAGCCAGCTCCACATAGGTGAGTTTTGATCTCACAAGGTTCTAAGAGCAGGGTGCAGTGCCCAGTACGCTGACACATGCTTAGTATCATGGGCACGTGCTGCACAGGCTCTCACAAACCTTGCTTTTGACTCTGCTGAAACACATCTTGTTCTTACGTAGATAATCAAGGCTTTTCCTAAGGTCTTGAGGGAAGGGACAAGGGATGCCCCTGTTGTTTGTATTGCTCTTATCTAAAGTTCCACTCAATCAACATGGGATTGAGTCCTTGGTTCAGAAATGCCCATTCTTGGCAAAGCCTTATTTAGCAAAGCACTTACATGCTGAAAATTAACCCTGAGCCTTGTGCTTTGTTCACTCTGATATAGGAGAAACCCATTTTGATATAGCAAGGTGTAAGGTCTTAAAATGATTGAATTGTGTAAAATGTGTTCAATCTTGGTCAAGTCCATAGAGGAGATAGATCAATAGCTAAAGTCTACTACAAATCTGCTTGAACCTCTGTTTTGGCATTGTTTCTAAACAGAGGAGGAGAAGAAATCC
Organism: Forpus xanthops; assembly: GCA_032466535.1. NCBI lineage: Eukaryota > Metazoa > Chordata > Aves > Psittaciformes > Psittacidae > Forpus > Forpus xanthops. Next base: position 41,962 of record JASSUY010033145.1, read on the forward strand.
AGACTGCATTCAAGTTACTCCAGAAAGAATTAATCATCTGTGTAATATTCTTTGCAATTCTGAGCATACCACAGAAAGTGCTTTCTATACGTTCATGCATGCATGTATGTTTGTATGGCTCTATATATAAATTACCTGAAATACCTTGCCCAGTATTGTAGCTGAAGTCAAGCAGTTTTAAACCCAGTTATTTATAGCAGGGTAATGATTTTTATTATGACGTTTGGAATGAGAAATACAGGTTTAGCATCATATACAGATATAGGTCTTTGTAAATATGTCTATACTATAAATCCTCAGTTTAATTTTACTAAAGCTCCACATTTTCCAGGCAGAAACATGGGCAACGAAGGCCCCGGGTGAGAGGAGAGTTCTATAGTATCAATTACCTTACACCACAGAGGCAGCTTAGCCCTTATGATAGGCAGTTAAGATTTTAGGTCCAAAATACATAAAGCCAGGACAAGAATGGCATCTTCTTTCATAGCAGTGAAAAGTTACTGTCATTATTACAAGAATGTCCTGAGAGTACTGTGCTGAGGAGAACTGAGGAAAGAGAGCTGTTACCAGTGGTATTGCTGAGTTTATAAAGAAAGAGAGAGTTATTTTTAGAATACCTATATCTCATCAAGTCATGTGCCAAATAGCCTATCACAGTTGTTTTTACTATTTGCTGTTACTGGGAGTATCCAGAGTGATCTACCACAGCATCAAGGCCTGTACAACCAACCACAGAGACAGACGTAATCAGTGCCCCATGGCACATATATCCTGAAGGGAGAAAACAAAGGGGCAACATAAGTGGAGTACATAGAAAGACCTACGCACAGACAATGCAATGCTGAGGCTCAATCAGCAATCAAGATCTGTCATGCAGGCAGGAGTGGATCTCGCACGTCTCCTGAGCCTCAGACCAGCACCTTAAGCAAAAGGTTTGGGTTTTTCCCTTGTCCTTCTTAGATTTTCTGATATTGTTTGCAAATGCCTGTGGATTGGTTCAGAGACTGCTGTACTGATCCAGTTGAAAACACTCCAGGTGCCATGGCAGGGCTTCCCCAGCCACACAGCTAAATGATATGGCAACTGATGGGGTTGGTGTCCTCCTGTCCATTCCTTTCCCAGGAGAAAGGATCTTTCAGGCCAATAGAAACAACAGTCAGCACAGTGTGTATAACCAAGATAATGCTGGTCTTTGGCATGTCTTCATGATGACTGCTTCATATCTGGCTGAAATAGGGCCTGTGGTGATCAAAAAGCTGCTCTTCCCAGCAAGACCATTGCTTTTTTCTACAGCAGGACATTGGGCTGTTCCTTGCTGGCTCTGGAAGGAGGAAGGTTCATGTTAAGGAAGGCCCACTTGGACGAAGGAATATTTTTAAAACTATATCTTAAAAGGGACCATATTCTGTGCTGTGGATTGGAGCATGAGGCTAGCTAAGCAGTCTGTCCAGAAAACAGCTCTTCAGAAATTAACACGGACACCACCTTCATCTGTGAAAGTACAGGCTAGGAAACCTACCCTGAAACGAGATGATGAAAACATGGCTGAAGGTTGTTTTCATATATTCTATGGAAGATAAGTCTTGTTTAAAGAAACAGATCTCAGCTCTTGGGTTTATCAAGGCTAGCTACAGAAATGGCCTTTCACATAATATTTTGCCTGGAATCAGAAATTACAAGAACCTTATGGATGCCAGGCATTCAGGTAGGTATTTTTTTTGGAACTTCGTAAATGTTGGCTTCAGGCAGTGTTAGGGTTTCAGGGCAGTTAGGCATTCCAGTGTATTTACTGGTCCCTACTGATAACCCTGAATCAGTGGGTCATATTCTGTTACAAAGGTCTTTTTTTCCCTTGGCAAGTTCTGTTCTGATTTCTTTCTGCAACATCATGTTTTATGACTTATTTCAGTTAATTATCATGTTAGCAAAGCTAACCATTCCACAAATCCCAGGATCATCTAGCAGCCAAAGTATTTATAATACAGGCTCTCCAGTACAGTAGTTGATTTTAATGCTAAATTACACAGTTTTGTAAGCAGCTTTCCCCTCAGCTCTCACTCACTTTCATGAGTGTTAGATGAATACCATCCAGTGCTGCTTTCAGACAATAAAGCCTGGTCTTACAGGCTCTGCCTTCACTATAATTTTAGCTGTGTCAGTCAGAATCAAATATTAGGGAAAGATTGAGGGGGAAATGTTAGCCCCAGCTGATCCCATTGACTGCAATACTTCTTGCTCGTTGTAAGCTGAGCTGTAAAATAAGTGGAGCTATAACTGAGTCTCATCCTTGTCTGTTTAGAAAATGTTGATACTTTAAACTCAGTTTATCCTTGTATACGTTAACCAGGGACTATAATTTTTCATGGAGAACTGTTTTCACTAGCATGGTTACCCGTCTAAAGCAGATAATGGTGGATGCTTTTTTCCCTTTTCTCTCTGCTGGACAGACCCTTATGACAGATCACATTTTAAACTCACAAAAGTGTATAGTCTCAAGTTCTTTCCTCAAGCATGCACCTCTCTAGCAGTTCAAAAGGCAGCATTTCAAGGGTTTCACTCTCCTCTCTCCTCAGCCTCAGTAGAAGTTTGCAAAATCATTTTGAAAGCATTTGTCTTCACAACAGATCTAAAGATGCCCAATACTTCAGTAATCTGGTAAATAGCAAATAAAACTCTCAGGCATACTCCCTTGATACTTCCACTACTTTGAAAGACAAAGGCAAATTGACTGCCAGATGAGAGTTCTCCAGTACATAAATCCTTGTCTGCAAAGCCACAGAAACTTTGCACAATGCCTTTATCTTTCCTCTCTTTGACTGGGGTGATATAATGGGGACACTGTGTTCAAACAGCTATTTGCTGGAAAAACTGCAAACACTCCAAAAATTAAGCCTAGCACAATTGCATTCAGGCTAATGAAAGCTGGGAATGTTACAGAGGTGACGCTCTCCATCTTCGTGATGAGGGTGCATTATGGGACCTGTCATTCCCCAGCACTCCTGACTGCCAATCTACTGTAGGGAACAGTGCTAACAATACCCAGTGCCCTCCTGACCGTGGGGTTCATGTCACAAAAGGGCAACAGGCTGACAGACAGATAGGGCCAGCTGGGAGGGAGGGAGTGAATACACACGATGCCACTTGAGCAGGACTAACCAATGTCTTGAGTCTCTCTGTCCTGGGGCATCGATCAGTACTTTACCACATGTCCTCAGGCAGGAGAGTTGACATGTAGGGAGCCCTTGCTAAAAGATAAACTGGAACTGGTGCTTTTTGTCTGTGTTTTCAACTATAGTTGTGACAATATATTATACAAATACTTTAATTACCTGTTTCTCCTCCCACTTCTGAGTGCTTTTTCTAAGAACTGTATAACCATGAAAACACCATTTTCTCCAGCATTTATGTGAAAGCTAGCAAAGCTACCTGTGACAAATACATCAAAGAACTGTTATTATTCACAGGTCTTTCAAGGGAAATCACTGTCTACTGAGAATTTGCTTACTTGCTCAACCCTTGACTCTTACAGTTGAAGGTGTCCAGTGTCAGGTGTCAGAGTTCAAGAAGGTATCAACTACAACGCATTGTTCAGTACATCATTAATCTTCCGAGGAACTCCATCTGCAGCTCACAACCCTGCACACCAGCGGTGAACAATAGGGGAATGGAGCTGATGATGAGCATACACACGTGAGACAGCTGGAAGCCTGGGACCATCAACATTAAGCAGTGCTCTGATAAGGCTGGGCTGAAGCAGGATTCAGTTCGAGGGCAGGTGATGTGGCAGAAGCTAACTAGAGCTACCCTTAGGAGCAGGGGGAGAGATCTCTGAACTAGGGGAGGGGACTGCTGCTGTCTCAGTGACCAGTGGTGGCTGGAAGATTTTCACTGATGCTGAGGTGCTTTGAATATGGTTCTCCATGACTTATCAAGTTCTATACTTGTAAAAGCCCCCCAGAACTGTTTTAGGAAAAGATGTAGAAACTTAGCAGCTGAAGTAATGCAGGAAGGCAGAGTGAAACCCAGGGAATGACCTCAAAGAAAGGGAGTTACCAACCACCGTGACAGACCTGGTGTCTTGGAGGGCTTAAGGCTGAGGCAGTGTGCGTTTTCAGCATGGTATGTTAATAACAACCAGCACTTGAGCTCTTCTTTTCTCTGATATACTCACTCAAAAAAAGTTCTTCCTCCTGCTTTACAAAAAGACAGAGTCATACCTGGGTAGTGCATCTGCCTGACAGCTCAAGCATATGGCTTTAACCACAGGTGCTAGAGACTCCTGAGACAGGCACTGCAGAGAGGAGGGCTGTGTGTGGCTGCATGTGTGCATAAGATGTCCTTTATGGGAGCACACATGAAGTAGATGCCCACTTGCCTTCCCACAGATATAGTGTAATTTGCCTAGAAAAAAATCAACCACTCAGAGTTGTAGAGAATTAGAAACTAACTCACTTCTTCAGCCCATGAACTTGTTGACTACTCATGAAATTTCTTCCTAGTTCCCTGTGATTCTAGGTAATTCTCTCAAGATGAATAGCCTTTTCTGACCAACCCTATAGTGGAGTGTTTATCACAGTGTTTGGGCTTCTTACATCACCCTATTTCAAAAACTAAAGAATAGCGAGAGGTTTGCCAACTAGCCAAAATGAAAACAGCAGCAGCAAACTCAGCAGTTAACATTCATTCCCATACATACCACAGCTATGTGCAGAGCATCCTGCAACTGCTGCTGCCTACAGGCAGACAACAGTTAGCAGACAGGATGGAGGCTTTGCTGGGCCACCATTTGATTTGATGCTAATGGCAGAACTACACACCACTGTGGTCCCTGGGTTTGCAGGGGCAGATGAATGTAAAATCCACTGATAGGTGGTCTCTACATTCCGGCATCCTAACAGGATCCTAATTAAGGCTGTAAAAATTATTAATTTTTCTCTTCCCATATCCCCACTAATTCATAGAGTCCTCCTTACTCACATGCTCTATGACTGGTTAAGCTTTTTTCCAGCTGAGTAACTGTGGTGACAGTGGAAGAGAGATCCCACCCAGAGTGCCTCACAGCTCATGAAGAGAGGCCACTGGGGGGTCCATATCTCAACCCAGCTGTCACATAATTAAATGATTTTGAAGAAGGGATTAATAGAAAAAGAGTAAGAAACCTACTCCATATTTCAGAAACAGAAATACTGATGTACCCTTGTGAAAGGTGTTGTTTCATATCTTTAAGCAGGAAAGAAAATTGAATTTGGTCTTCCTGACCCTGACAGAGTTAAAAATGGTAAGATACGGACCAAAGCCATCATGAGTCATTTGGCTGAGTACCTTACATTCCCATCTTTTCTGCAAAGAAAATGGGAAAAACATCTCCAACCCTCCCCAAAAGCTTTTCTTTAACAGAGTTACTTCTTGGTTACTTTTTGTGTAATGAAATATTATAACTTGGTTTGGAAAAGTTATGAATCACTATATTACCTCCCACATTCACATTAAAAATGAGGAAATATATTTGACTTTCTGGTTTCTCCAACAAGAAAATTGTTAGCTTGTTGACATTTTTTCAAGGAGCAAAATCTGATGGAACAAAATTTAATGGAAATGAGGTTTTTATTAATCGTTCCAGAGAGGAAAAAATGGGTCTTTCAACAATCTATATTAAAAGCACACAGTAGCGCTACAACTTAATTAAGTAAAAGATGTATAATCCATAATGGATAACATTAGCAAATACATTTGCATATATGTTTGTAGCACGAAAGGTGCTTGATACTGATCAAGGGTATCTGAATTTACCAAAATAGAAATGTTTGAGAATTGTTACAGCCTTATGCACAAAAAAGAGAAACATCTTACACCAGAAGAAGGTTACTAATCGCAACAAACCAGGCAGCAAAAACCTTAAGGATATACTGGATCGTTCTTCCTTATTTATTTGAAAAAGATGTGCTCATTAACAGTGAGGATTTCTTTTGCCTCAAGCATCTTTCTAGCTTTCTAGAAATCTTAACAAGAGGGAATACATTTGTGTATGAGGGTAGACCTAGTTTAAAGTATTCTAATAGTGGGCTAATTAACTTTATTCTGAATCACACATGATGGATTGCTCCATCTCCAAAGCTGCAGCAGAGGTTAACACAGAAAGAGGAAAAAACTTCTGTAGAAGCAGCAGTACATAGCAAAGCCATAGGCTCTGAGGTTCCTCAAACTGTCAGCTCACATTCATTTTAGCCCATTTGAAGAAGTAAGTACTTTACTGTCCTTTCATAAGTCTCTTCATTCTCAGATATTCAGCCTACTAAGTTTTACAGTCCCTCAGTATCTAGAGAACTTCGAGGGGTGCAAAGCTCTGACAAGAAAAGGATGTTATCCACAAACTGGACAGTATTACACCCAATAGCCATCATATAGCAACATCAATCACCTCTGCTGGTGGATTTGGGCAAGCTGTAAACCATGACTGGATGAAAAAGACAAAAAGAAAGGAAAGGGAAAAGGAAAGGGAAAGGGAAGGGAAGGAAAGGAAAAAGGAAAGGAAAGGAAAAAAGAAAAAGCATCGTATTTGGGAAGCAACCTTTACTGAAGACTAAAACAGTCTTATGTTGGATTCTCAAAGAAAGCAAGTCAACAAAGTTACATCAAGGTGGTATAAACCCGTTTAAATTCAGTAAGACAGTTCCTCACTGGGTATAACTTCTCAGGAAAAATGGCTCAAGGAGTGTGTGTCTACTTTTCTGCAGTTCTTCATCTTACGGTGATTTACTCTTGCTTAACTTCATGGCTGCAGATGCTCGAGGCCCTGTTTTTGCCTTCCTTCTTAAGCTTTTTAAGGAAGGGAAGAAAATCACTATTTATCTACCCAGCTATCAAGAAGGACTGCCAGGCGATTATCTGTTGGAACCAGTTAGTTTCATTACGAATGTGATGAGCTACTACAATAGTTGACACATTCTCCAAAAGAAACATTCATTGTCAGATCACCTTCTAGGTCATCATTACCAGGCTCACGGAGGGCACCACGTACACAGCAACAAAAGCCAGTCAGCACTTTGCCCAAATGTGCAGCCAGCACTTTTGTCTGAATGAGTCTTTCCAGTTCCTTCCTGCAGCCCTGAAAAAAAAAGCAGTCATTGTGCAGGCAGGGAGAAAAACCACTAGTGCCTACCACCTGTGCGAGAGCTCCCAGTGCATTATACTCATTCAAGTTTGCAAATAAGAGCTGCTACTGTGAATACTGAACAAAAGGAGCTATTAAGATAAACAAAACTCTCACTCCCTTTTCTGCCCAGCTGAGTAGCATCCTTATCCCCTCTGTACCTCGGGGTCCTCCCTATCCCCAGCTGTCTCTGCCCTCCACGAAGGCAGGGGTGAGCTGCTTGGCAGCCCAGGGTTGGAGTTCAACATTTCCTCCTTTCCTGATCTCATTAGCATGAGATTCAGACAGAGCTGCTCCATTCAGAGCCTTGGCCTCCGCTTGGTTTGAGGGTCTCTAATTCCTGTTTCTGGCCACTGTGCAACCAAAGAGAGAGCAGGGGGTAAAATTATCTGACACTGCTCCTTTCTGAGGGGAACAATGACTGCTGGTAGTCAAATAAAATGCCATCAGTTAATGAAGCTCTTAAGAAAAGCACAGGTTGATATTTTGGTAGCTCTACAGCTTCCTGAGTTAGTATTTCTCCTCCCAGAACAACTTCATGAGGTACAGTAGACCAAAAGAAAAACTGCAGCCAACCCAGAGTTTCTGTTTCTTCCTAGCAATTTGTAAATAGGTAGAAATGGAGAGAGGGATGGCATGGAGATTACAGTCCTTTAAAACCCAGTCTCTTATAATGCAAGAGTGTATTTTTTCCGCACTGAAATGAAAAATAATCCACAATGATGTTTTAAAGCATCATATATATATTTTTCTATATGTAGCATACATGTATTTTCAAAGGGATTTACAAACGTCATCTATTAACCTCTCCTGAAGATTGGTATGTGATAGCATTTATCTTTGGAGAAAGAAATGAGGAAACAAAGACGTATATAAAGGTGTGACTCCCCTTTCTCCCTATGTGTAAATGAAGTCAGCATCTGGCTTATTCTTACATTCTTGTTGTATTTCCAAGATAAGAAAATAGATGATAAAACAGTTATATGACTGATATGCAGATCTCCTACCCAGAACTGTCTAGTTCCTGGGAGGTAACAGCTAAGAGCTGGAAAGCCCAGATTCTGTGCCCAGCAGGTCAAGGTGTTGGGCATGAGTTCGTGTCCATTGCCTATTTGAACTGGAGAGCTGCTTGGCATAAGCAGTGTAACAAGACTGTAATGTCATTCCCTATTACATGGGACTATATGCTGGTAATGTGTGATATTAATACACTCTGTACACTGTCAACACTATGCTAACAGACTTATGTACTATACTGTGTTATATGCAGGACTTAATTTCTGTTTTTACATAGATAAATGTTACTCAGTAAGATCAATGTCTTGACATTCCCATCAGGACAGATCTCAGGCACGACAAGTGATTAACATAGCTCAGGTATTTGATCTTCTTCTTAAAACCATCAGAGATTGATTTACTTTGCTTTGTTGCCCAACTTTTGTTCATTAAATCAAATATGACAAATTTTCTTTACCTACATATGCATTTCAGTCTTTGGCACCTCCTGTAGGTTCCCCATGCTTCTTCAGTCTTAATCATCTTCGAAGTGTTAGGATTTGCTTTGAAAAACAGGTATCAGCTCCTAATCCTGCTTCTCAGAGGAGCAAATCATTCGTGAACTGATCTTGAAGATGGAGCTTCCAAAAGGAAAATGCATTTGTTCCTTAAAATGATGCTACCTCTGCTGCTGCCAGTAAATTACCAATTAGGGCTCTTCTGACTGCCTTTCTTCATAGGACAGCTCCTACAGGTTTACAGGCTCCTAAATAGTTTAAAGAAAGTTGCCATACTTTAAAATGTGTGTGTCTATTGGTATAAATCCTGCCTCCACTTTTGCAGAGGACCTGAACTGCTCCATTAACACCACCTGTGAGTGTGAGTACCCATACCACTTCCACAGCCCCTCTTTTCACTCTGCAACTCCTGCTTACATCAAGGTGCAGCTTTTTGCTATTTAAATAGGCTCCACGAGGAACAAGGTAGCTTTCATGTTTTAAACAGAAAAGCAATCTTCAAAGCAGCCCAGAACCTGCTTCAGGTAGGAATGCTAAGGAATGGAATAAAGAGCGTGGGAGGCACGGTATTATTTTGGAAACAGGGAAATCCCAATTTTATTAACATCTCTTAAGAATCCAAATCTTTCTGCACCTGGGGTTTTCCCAGGTGGGATGGGGAAATGTGTTTTTCCATTTGATAAATACCTGGATATAGGGCCAAAGTAAAAATTCAGGTAAAATAGAGTATTTCCAGTCCAAAAACTATCTGCTTATGAAATGGCTGTGCTCCATTCAGGAACCTTGAGATTTTGCCTTGTCCTTCCTGCAATAGTGTTGCATGCTTTTTTGCTACCTGGCTTGCTAACAAAAAATATATTGCAAAAAAGGTTCATCACTTGATATCACCTTATGCAAAAACATGAAGTCTGGTGCCTGATGAAGGCTGAAGTGATACCCAAGAGTGTCCCAGAGTTATGACACAGAGCTCTGAGTCTGACCAAAGAATTCCTGTCTCCTTGTTGCCCGTTATATAGGGCAGATGCATCTGATTAACTGCACCAAAGCTAGTGGCCCCTGTGTGGGACTTGGCTGAGATACAACGCCAGGCACAGGAACTTGCTCACAGCCTCAGGTTTCGCCACTGAAGACAGTGGTTCTCCATTCTGCTGCTGCTTCACAGTGTGTGAAGGGACTGCAAGCACAAGTGGTTCTCTGTATGTTCATAACGTATTGTGATCTAACACCCTGAAGTCCACCTTACCTCTCAGGAAAGGGAAAGTAGGCTAAATTGCCCAGCTTGTCTCACAGCCTGGGGTAGCCCTGCCTTGTCCTTCTCATAAGAGTAAACTAAATAGAACAATCTGAGCACAAAGAGTAGAAACTTCCAGGAAAAAGGCTTTTTAGTTGTAAGAGACACTTTAGATGTCACCCTTGTACTTACAGCCCATGCCTATGGCACAGACACTATCCATTCACAGCCCTGTGTAAATGAAGTAAAGCAATAATAACAAATCCATGCATTTCAATTACTAAAATGTTCCCATGCACCAAGCCACAAGCTTGAAACCTCCATCTGTTTATTTAATTGCAGTTTACCAGGATCATGGTAATTAGAGATAAAACAGATCTGTTAGATTATCCAGTTTATTTTACTGCAAGAGCGGTAACTTAATAAGACATATTAACATATTAAATTCATCCTGCCCTAGATCTCAGCCAAAATGCTGAAGAGATAAGATATGTTACTGCAGCATGCCTTCATAATAAAATGGTTTATATCTGCTTTATTTTGGCTTGCAGTGCTACTGTGAGTCATGTTAAGAAAAGGCTTTTTTTGTCCTTGTTTTACCTGTAATCTGAACCTTGCTGCATTGTTCAGAGCACCTCCTGACCATATTGCTCTGGATGTAATTAACCACAGCACAGGGCTTTGGATTCTTGATGCAAATAATCTCCCAGAAAGTTACTCTGGATCGAACTGATGTTTCCCAGAGCACTTGCAATAGTATTTCATTCTGAGCTACAGGTTGCAGCTGGTCTGTCTCTCACTGTGTGCTGCTAAGTGCTTAGACTGGCACTTTATTATCAGAATAGAACAAATCTAGGCTAATGTGTGTAGTATAAAGAGTCCCAGGGAGCCAGGGCTCCTCATTCTCCAACCATTCTTTCCAGTTTTTCTGCTGTTGCACTCCGGATAATTGCAGTTTAATTGGGTGACATGAAATGAAAACTGTGTCCACATTATCCAGGATTATCTCTTTTTCCTGAAGCCTGCCACCAATTGAAAGGAGCCCATTTATCAGTCCAAAGAGCTGTGCTCAGTTGCTTTTACGAGCTGGGAAGAGTGTGAGAACAGGCTGGAAATGGGAGAAAAGGACTTGACAGCTAAGAAAAATTATTTCAGTTGTTTATCACAAGGAAAGTTTATCTGATTCTTTACAAAATGATATGGAGGCTCAGAGTGTCAAGCCATGAGTAATGAACATTGACCAAGTTTGCTTCCTCAACTTGATGTGCTCAAACACTGCCTCCCTTTTGTGTGGGCACAGATCAACTTTAAAAGCCTCTTTCAGGCAGCATGAATGCACTTCATTTTACCAAAAAGAACTTTGTATTGATAGCTAGGAAAAAGGAAGGTTGTTTAAAAAGGAAGGGTAGACAATCAGGACAAAATGAAGAGCTTTCAGTTTCCATTATGAGCATGTCGCTCTATTCTTCTCAGCTGTTTATACATTCCCAGCACAATAATTCCTCTTTGCAGTAATATGTTTCCCCTTTTACACTATTCATATTGAAAAAAAGCCCTCACATCATGACCACAGTAATAAATACTATAGAAATGTGGGTATAATGTCAATTTGTATTCTGTGAGAAGATCAAGGTAAACCTAAAGGCCAAAAGAATATTCCATTAATGCTCATTCATCATTCTACAGTTCCAGGTAACAGAAGGACCTTGTCACTACAGCGCACACCCTTTCAATTGCTAGTGCATCTGTGTGAATATTTTAGACTAATGCACTGATTGTTAAATAGAAAGAGCAGTCTTTGAAATTGTCGACTGCACTCAAATCCCTAGCTGCACAAGGTCTGGGCAGGAGTGGTTTCTATTCAGAAGGAAATAGAAGGCTTTAGTTCAGTAAGCAGACTGTGTGTGAAAGCAGCTGAGGATATTAGGAGTTATTAAATTAAAGTTTGCAAAGAAAAAAGCTCATGAACTATAAATGGTTACTGTAAATATACTCTAAATACCTTGCATAGATGAATGAAACCACAGTAGTTGTCCAGGCACTTCTGATTATAAATCCAACCCAAAGAAGGGATTTGAATATGTAAATACTAAGAAATTTCCCTTTTGCATCACTTATCCCTCCTTGAATCGTTGGTCAGCTGCATTAGTTTACAGTTACAACACACCTCTAAATAGAGGCACTCTCACAAGTGCATACGCAGTAGCATAGCGTAGCTGGCAGTCTATCCCCCTTGCTTGCACACTGGCTTGGGTCCTGCTCTATATACCCAAAACATTAATGTTGAAGCTGATCCTGAGCCTATGGACAGAAATGGAAAGACCCTCCCTCATGAGTGACAATGGGATCAGCCCAGTCCACGTGATTATGGGCTGTGTGTTCTCCAAGAAATACAAGGAATATCCGGAGCTTACACTTCCACTTTAAATAATCCTTAATCAACTTAAGCATCATGCATTGGGTCTTAAGCCCATCTGTAACTATTAAAGGAGGGAATGAGACTCAGTGCAAAGGACTATATTCTATATTTGCCCACTTGGGATTTGTTCGCATGTCTTTGGAGTTTTGAGTGTCTGTTGTTGTCAGAGATCTGAGCTGGACAGGGTGAAGCTTAGGGCAGGTCCAGTGTGACAATTTTTTGTTGCCTATTGCTGTGGTATGTGACGATGTTATTGGTGTTTGGAAAGGGAGAATTAAGAATACCATGAATAAGACTGCAACAATGCCACAGTCAAGGGTTTGTAACACTCAAAAAACCTGGTGATATGTCATCTAACCTCAATGTAGTCAATTGTACCATGAAATCTGTGCCTGAATGGTGGCTATTCATTTCATGGAAGTCAAGCTATTCCATATTCAGCCGTAGTCCAGCTAAATTCCTCTATCCTTTTTCCTGTCTCCTCCGTCCTACACCGTTATTCCTTTGGTTTAAATGAAACCTATAAGAAGAATAATCTCTTCTACCTCTAAAAGAGGTTAGCTGTGGAGGTAAACCACAAAGGAGCTGGAATTTCATGTAGAATGTATTGTTGCACAGATATTTTCTAATAAAGTGTCACAAGGCAAACATTTTGACAACTAGGAATGTTAAATATATACTCTTAAGATAACGTACTTCTAATGTTCATGAATTGTACTTTGACAATTTGCATCAGGTAGAATCTATTTCTGTACTGCCTCATGCAAATTTACCAGAAAACATATATATGTTCAGCATTAACAAAACAAAACAAAACAAAACAACATCGAGAAGCCAAATAATTAACTTCCCATTGTAGCATATAGCCACATACAGGGAGATGAAATGCCTTTTTATTCATTGAAAATGAACATCTCCCCAGCTGGAAAGAGTGGGGAGCATTAGTAGCTATGAGTGTGTAGGGAGGCTCAGCTGGCTCCCCATTACAAAGCTTTTGGTTGCAAATGCTACAGCAACAGGAAAGAACACCAGGAGATCCATGTATGTGACCCAGGAGCCTACAGGTAGCTTTACTAGAAATGGTATGTGAAGCCAAATGACTCCTGTGTGTGATGATGCAAATAGGGTGTTTGCACTGCTGTGAAGGATTTTTGTTTGTGGGTTGTTTTATTTTGATCAAGGTGTGCAGCCTGTTATATGACCAGTGATGGGAATTTTACCTTGGATTTTTTATATGTCCCATTAAGAAACATATATAAACTGGCTATAATGGGCCAGTTATATGCTATTGTATTTTTCTTACGGATTTTCATTACAATTAAATTATGTAGGGAAAATTTTACTGTTATAAAAAGGAGAGTGAAAAGTCCACATATGCCCAAATTAAAGGTGACCTGTAGCTATTTGTAAGTATGCTCTAACACACTTCCTTATGTTCTAACACACTTCCTTATGCTCATTATTCAGCGAGGAAATTCCCTTTCATTTGATACACACTATTAATAAAATAACCTGGTTGGCTCAGTCATTCTACTTCTCTTTGAAAAGATAACATCTGAGATGAAGGGAAAACAATTCTGTCCTCCTGTGGAATACAGGTGGCAAGATAATTATGGTAAGACACTTGTTTTAGTTTTGTGAAGGGAAGCATTACAGGTTTTACTAGCCCAAACTGTATCTTTCTGTTAGTTTCCTCAATTTTGTATTTACCAAAGATAGGGATCCTTGAGAACATTACAGTCTTTCTTGTATGTGTCTGCACCTTGACAAGGGCTAGCTATTTTTCCAAATGAATTTATATAAAGTCCTTTGACACCTTAGTTTCACTTACAGGGCTTGGGAGAAGGCTGCATTACCCAGGACAGCCCCAGCAACAAGAGAAAAAGTGGTTTGTTGTGTTGGCAATCTATACATCTGTAAATTAAGAAAAGTGTCTCTTGATATGGAAAAAAACTACAAACCCCCAAAATTTTGAATGACCAATATCAATGTGTTTTATTATGAAGCGTAGTTGCTGGTTTTTTGAGCTATCTGTATTTTTAGCTCGGTTACATTTCCCCTTTAGTTAAAGATGCTGCTACTGAAAGCAGGAAAAGACATAATTTGCCTCTTTGCATAATGGATTTCTATAACTTTGCTTTGACGCTACCTCAAGTCCATGGCCTGTATCTATATATATATTCAGTATTTTCATTAGAGTTTTAAGGGTCGCTCACAGAGGAGGTGTGAAATGACAGGACTGCACTTTAGAAAAGAGTCTCTATTCCAATTTCCACTTATGCGAATGGCTGCCTCCATTTTTTAATAATTAATAAGCTGAGTCTAGTATGGACTAAGAAAATAATGGTAAAGACAAAATATTTATCTACAATATTTATATGTCTTTAATAAAACACCATCTTTTCTTGTAAGTTATCCTGACTTTCACATGGTGTAAAGCATATGACTCTTCAGTTTCAGAAACATTTGCTGATGAAACAGCAGGTGTGACATGTTTCATAATGTCTTGTCTGCCTTAGTAGTTGGTTCCTTATTAGATTGTCTGTAAAAACCCTCCAGCTAAATTATGGATGCTTTACAGGACCTGGTAATGGAGGCACAACCAGGAGGAATACCATCAAAATAGGCGTAATGAGTTCAAACTTAAAACCATTTAACCTGAGGAGATTTAGTTTAGATATTAGGAAGAAGTTATTTACTGTGAGAGCGGTGAGGCACAGGAACAGACTGCCCAAGGAAGCTGTGAATGCTCCATCCCTGGCAGTGTTCAGGGCCAAGTTGGTTAGGGCTTTGAGCAATCTGGTCTAGTGTGAGGCATCCCTGCCCATGGCAGGGGGGTCAGAACTGGATGATCTTAAGGTCCTTTCCAACCCAAACCGTTCTGATTCTTCAATTCTATGAAAATAAGGCAAAAAAAGAGAGTTTCAACAGGAGCGACACTTGCAAATCACACTTTTGTAGGAGAACCCCAGACAAGAAAGACTTGCAGATAATTTAAGCTAAAGGTCTTCCAGATCTTTAGGTTGGTTGCAGATTCCGATACCAACTCACTCACTAACAGTGTCAAGTAAGCCAAGGTATTCCTAGCAGTGGTGAAAAAAAGTATCTGTACTGCTCTACAGGACTTTGATAACACCTCAGTTTGAATGTATGGTTTTAGGCACAGCAATCATGAAAGTTCAATCCCACGCAGTCAGAATCATTAGTAAGAAAAGTGAATCTGTTCTCATATAAGGATCTAGAAGAGTCTGGCTTCATTAGCTGCTTATAATAACGTGTGATTGATCTCCACTGTTGATGTTTACTTCTCTGATATATTTACAGAGTAGAGTTGCTTCACCTAGAGAGAATGCTGGCAAAAGAACAAATAGTTATAAACTGGCCATGGGTAAACTCTGCCTGGGAAAGGAGGTTCTCTGCTGTCAGAAGGTAGAGGGTTTGTATCAACCTTTTATTTAGAGGAAGGTGGGCAAATGCTAACAGCACCAGAGATGGAGCCCTGGGCTTATTAAATAGTTTGTGGCCTATGTGCTTGCAATAGCTGATGACAAAACTGAATGACAGGTCCCTACCTGTCCTATATTCCTGTATTTTTTATCACCTTCCTTGTTCCTGTTTTCCATGTTTTATTTTCTTCTTACTTTTTCTCACTCTTGCTTGTAAGAAGTTAGGCAATTTAGAGGAGAAACAAGGAAACGTTGATGGATGATACATGGTGGTGTCAGTGTCCAGGGATCTAAGCAAGCAGCTAGCAATGTTCCTCAGTAAGCTATGGCGCTGCAAATATCTAGACACCATATTCAATCAGCAGAATGTACTTTGGGTGCCTCCTTTTTGTCACTTGTAATGGCACAGAGCATGTCTGTGACATGAGAGGGCAAGAAAGTGTGTTCCTATCTAGATTCACTCAGCTGTCTTCATCATATGCAGCAAACACTCCACACAACTGAGTAATCACCTGAATCAGTTCACCAGGAGAGATAAAACAATCAAGTTACCACTTAGAATTTGTACTCTAGAGGCCTATCAAATAGGAATTGCACTGAAATCAACAATCCTCTAACAAATAACCACACAGACCAGAAATCTTACAGTATCTCATTTGTGAGTACATGCCAGAGTTGTCACACTTCAAACTGTGAAATTCATAAATCAGGATTTGAAAAGGCATACATCATAGTTGATTTCAGACAACAATATTACGAGTAAGAGGTGAAAGGGAACAGGTTGGCCAAGCATCAGTCCAGCCCCAAACTAGTCCCTGTTTGTCTTAAAAAAAAAAAAATAATAGCACTTTTATCCTTTTTCATCCTATTTTGTAAAGAAGATTTGAAGGCAATCATCTTTACAGTTCTACATGTAGAAGGTAGCTCTGGTCAATCCCTTTGTCTCAACTAGCTACAGCTATCTAAAGTGAAATTCAGCTCCAGATCATTTGCATTCAGATTTTGAAGTCTACAATGTTGATGTCTAGTGTAATCTAGTGGGTATTTCAGGTCTCCATTCTAACCAAAGAAGATCATGATGAGATGTCACTGCAGAGGCATAAACCTTTATTGTCCTTTGAACCTTTGAAGGTATTTGTGATATCTTCATAGTGTTGTTAGGTGCGACTAGGATTACTGGACACTGGGAGACAAAGTTGGATGGAGGCTACTCCAATTGCCTAAATTTATACTGCAAGATAAACCTCCTACTAGGTAGTACAAGGGGTGGCACTGGCTTATTACCATCCACCTTAGTGCTCAAGGATGACCTATTTCCTAAGATGGGGATGATACTCTATGTCTTTTTCACCATGAAGCCATTTCAGTGTTCTGATGGGGAAAACGAACAATGATAGTGCTTTGAGACATACTCAGATTGTGTTAAAAGCCATTTGAAGCTTTTGGAGGGTTATAGTGACATCTCTGAGTGCACTAGGTTAGAGATCAGTCAACATGCTTTAATACTATGACAAATTTGCTGATGATAATACTAATAATTAGCTGGTTTAACAACAGTTTCTTAGCCTATAAACTCCTCTGGACAAGTCTCGTATTAGTTTCTATAAACTTGCCTTGTAGAGCTCAAAAGATGTAATTTTTTGGATGTTTTAGCTTCCGTTTAAAAAGCTCAAATAGGCTGGGCAAGTAATAATTTAGCATTGTAGCTACTACAAACGAATCTTGTGCTCCACCTCTTCTTATATTTCTTATTTGTGATGGTATCACCTGTCTTTAACTTGTCTTGTTAATACTGTGTCACCCTGGGAAGCGCCTCCAGACTACTAACTACCACTTGGGAACTCTGGAAGAACAGGCTGTTCCCGGGCTGTGTTTCCCCAGTTAGGTGCTATGCATGCTGGAACAGGACTTTGGCAGTGCAGGAGAATAGTTAGGTGGTGGAAACATCCGTAAGCCAGCAGTTCGTGTCTGCCTCAGTTATGGAGGCTTTCTAGTACTCTAAAGCATAAGTAATGTTGGGTGATCCTCTTGAGTTCGCAGCATGGAAATCCACGTTATTGCACACTGCTTACTTAAAACTCCACATCGCAATTACAGCCCAGAGACCATTTTAGAGACCTGCAGAATCATAGAATGATTTGGGTTGGAAAGGACCTTAAAATCGTCTAATTCCAATAACCTTCCACTAGACCGGGTTGATCAAGGCTCTGTGCAACCTGGCCTTGAGCACTGCCAGGGATGGAGTATTCACAGCTTCTCTGGGCAACCTGTTCAGTGCCTCACCATCCTCAAAGTAAAGAACTTCTTTCTAATATCTAACCTAAATCTTCTTTGTCTAAGTTTTAAAACTTTGCTAAAAAAACCCCACCCAAAAACATTAAGAAAGCAACCTAAGAAACTCCACTCTCCATTTGCTTCAAGCTTTTGTTTCTAGTTGGAGGATAGTACTTTGGGAATACCATGTTTCATCTGTCCTCTGTTGGGCACCTGCTTTTCCCCTGCTTGGACAGGGACCCTCAAACACTCACCATCATGTAGTTGCGCTAATGTGTTTCAAGGGGGGAAAGAGTGGTCTGTGAAGACCCCACTCTGCATGCCAGGGTCCCTTGGAAAACAAGAGGCGCAGGAGCTTTCTCTGCCTCAAGCCTCAGTTTGTTTCCTAAAACTATTCTGCTCCTTCTTAAGAAGTGTCTAATTTTTCCACATCAATTGCTATTCCAGAACTTCGTGACTCTCAAAGTCTTTTGACTTTCAGATGAAACTTAGCTAGGATCAGCTCAACTCTATTCTTGTGCCAACACTGTCCTTCAAATCGCTCTTCTGCCCTGTGCGTTACTCCCCTGATGTAGAGAGCAGCTGTATCCTGCTTCAACTTTGATTTTCTGGACCAAGCAGGACAAGTACTTGCAA
The DNA here is from genome assembly GCA_032466535.1 of Forpus xanthops. Taxonomy (NCBI): domain Eukaryota; kingdom Metazoa; phylum Chordata; class Aves; order Psittaciformes; family Psittacidae; genus Forpus; species Forpus xanthops. The sequence continues at coordinate 60,632 of JASSUY010033145.1, forward strand.
TATCTTCTTTTAACAGAGGATCTCCTTTTTCCCTAGTGATCCAAGGAGCCTTCCTCTGTCCTAGTTTCTGCCCGCTGGTGCCTCCCTCTTCCTAGCCCCTCTGTTCACAGTCCAAGGGACCAGCATCTCCACTGCCTGCATGGCAGTGATGGCAGCAGCTGCAGCATCATGGGCTTATTTGTCCCAGTTTGGCACTTCTTCCCTCACTGTTCTGGCTTTAGCATTTCCCTGCATTTACAGGCAATACCTTGGCTGGTGCTTTTGATTTTTTTCCTTTTTTGGCTTTTTTTCCCCCTGCTGTTTTCTTGGCTGCTTCACAACTGGCAGCTCAGTTGTGAAGCTCTGACCAGCTGACATACTCAAGTCTTCCCCCTTCTCACTTTCTTCCAAATGGGAATCTCCAAGCTGGCAACAGAATTTCTTGTGAGTAATCCCCCACCTCCCACCATGGCATTTTCTATTGCATCTCTCATCAGACTTCTGCACCATGCCACCCATTTTGTTTTGCAGGTGTTGCGGTTTAACCTCAGCAAGCAAGTACCGTACAGCCACTTACTCACTCAACCCCCCTTACCTGGTGGGATAGAATCAGAAAAAGGTAAAACCAATGGGTTGAGAACAGTTTAATGATTGAAATAAATTAAATAATGATGATGATGATGAAAAGGGATGTAAAAAAATGAGAGGAATAAAACTGTGTAAACACAAGTGATGCACAATACAATTGCTCACCACCCTCTGACCAATACTCAACAGGACCCGAGCAATGATCTGTGCCTTCCGGGTTACTCCCTGCCATTTATATACTGGGCATGGCATGCTGTGGTATGGAATACCCTTTGGATAGTTCGGGTCAGGTGTCCTGTCTCTGCTTCCTCCTGGCTTCCTGTGCCCCTCCTCACTGGCAGAACATGAGAGACTGAAAAGTTCTTGATTGAGGTAAGCATTACTTAGCAACAACTAAAACATTAGTGTGCTGTTAACATTGTTCTGGGGCTAAAGCCGAAACACAGCACTGCACCAGCTACTAGGAAGAGTATTAACTCTGTCCCAGCCAAAACCAGGACAGCAGGATATCTCATTCATTCCTGAGCATTAATGATGTTGCCTAATGAGGCCAGCAATTAGCTTCTGATGGTGCTGAGCTAATGTGATTTCTGCAATAATTTATTTCTTTCAAGATTAATTTTTCTGCTTTTCGCACTGCTGGGTGTGTGTAGCAGCCTGGACCTGCCCTAGGAAGAAGGGAGGAAGGTGAGGAAGAATTTCTTCAGCCTTCCTCGAAGGTCCATGTGCAACCCAGGGCAGATGTTCCCTCTTCCTCTGGGTCCTGGGGTTCACAGAACTGGACACCTCAGTCCTGGATTTAAAGGAAAGCAAAAGCAAATGACTTCCTGGGGCCACCACTGCTGCTTTCCAGCTTTTTCCGTAGGAGGGAAGGAGAGGTTATGAGCAGATGCAGAAGGCCAGATTCTCTAGGTCAGCAGTGAATTACAAGGTGGCTTTTCATTCTCTTGATGTTCCCACTGGATTTTGCAGTGAGACAGAACCTCTGGAGATCCCTCTGCAGTCAATCTATATCTGGTTACAACTCTAAATACTATATTTGCAACTGATAAGCACCTCTCAACCAGCCCTTGGACTCAACCGCGAGGAGTAGTAATGACGGAGCTGATACAAAACTGCTTGTTTATATGAGTTGAGTGACAGAGGGATTGCAACATTTGAATTCTCCATGGCTGTGACATTGCCATCACACTTTAAAGTGCTTTAATTTTTGTCATGGGCACAGGTGACTATTCATCAGCCATGGCCATGTGAAACTGTAAGTATCCAAAGGTTCGCTATGAGAGGAAAGGACAAGTGTTAAAATACAACCAGTGTCTTTCTCAGTCAAATAACATTGACCTCAATGCATGAAAGGCATGCAGAGTATATTTCCAATGTATGTGTTATTCATTTTGGTTGTATTTCAAGAAATCACTCCATGTGGGCCCAAAGCTTGACTTAAACGACAATCAGAAATTAATTTGGCAGTGCCCACTTCCTGCTTTCATGTCGTAAAGAACCTCTCTGTGTTTTGTGCATGCTAAAATGTACAGCATGGTGTGAGAGTCAGTGAGGAAGCATGGCCAGTCTGAAACAGCACAGTTTTTGTAGGCAAGTCTGCACATGTGAAACCATACAGTTTTGTCCTCTACTTGGACTTCCTAACCATCCACACACAGCAGATACAGACGCTGAATCTAACAGAAGAAGGTGTGAAATCACAGTTTGCCACTAGCAGAAGTGCTGTGTGAGCTGCTGCTGCTGTCGGGGCTCTGAGAGCACCCATAGGACAGAGTTTTCCTGGGATACTCACCCACAGCCCTGCCTATGAGCGCCTGGGCTCACTGTGAGAGCACAGGAGGAATGGAGCTGCCCCATGAGGAGGGACAAGGAGCAGGGTGCTGCAGAGACCCCAGGCTAGCCACACCACCCCAGCAGGCAGGGGAATGCAGGTTCCATCAGGGTCAGTAAAGCCTAGTGGTGTCTAATAACTAATATGAACTTTCAGCTTCACAAAGTAAGATTCAATTTTGATCTGTTAATACTTTCAAGATGCCTGGTATGAATAGCTTCAGGTAGGACTAATTTTTGGAAGATAGAAGACTAGCACATCCCAAGAGCGATCCTATGTCTCCTCAGCCTCCGGCCACACCTGAAAACATTCATCAAGATATTTGCCTCATTTATTTGAACCATTTAAACACCTCAGCACTCACTGTATGATCCACTGTAAACACAGGGCAACCTCCAATTAGCTTGGGAAAAAAAAGAGGCAGTGGCAAGATAATGACTGCAGACATATGGACAACTGGTGTACAAATAACCAGCCTGTATTTTAAACATATAACTTGGTGAGTTTGACTCACCACCAACAGAACAACAGCCTGTTGCCTTATTTGAAATCATTGCAGGGGCTGTTAGGCTGTCGCTTCCCTTCCCACCCTTGCTGGCTGCTGGAGTGAGCAAAAGCCTAATGGAAGAGGCAGTCCATTGGGAAAAGCAGCTCCCTGCCCCCTGATACAATCTCCAGAGGCTTTCCTGAACCCCCTTGGAAGGGTAGGTACAAATTAAAGACAAGGTTTTCCTCAGCCATAACCAGGCCCTGGGGATTGTTTTAAGTGCTGCAAAATCTCTTCTGCTGGCCTAAATAAATAAAGAAAAAGCACATAGAGTATGGCTGCAAGAGCAGGATGTTGGGAGACAGCCAGCACAACATGCGGAAAAGCACAACAGGAAAATCTAACATGACAGTTAGGGTTGCCATGCTACTTGAGCACAGGATCTTTTCCGCAATAAATGTCAAACTTCGAAAAACCCATCATTCCCAAGGATAGCTCATCTTCTCCTTTGCTCACTTTAAAAAAGGGAATAGTTTGCTAGAACTGGGGATGGTTGGATGGTTTCTGAGACACCTTTTCAGATCTTTTTGCATTGAAACAGAAGTCTCATTTTCTCCTAAGTGAAGGCTAATGGGTCCAGATTCTTGGAATCTTACTTTCCATCCCCACACAGACATACAAATTACTATTGACATTAAACAGCTCTCAGCATGACAATTTTCAAATTGGCCTAAACTTCCCATCAATAGTAACTCAAAATATCATATGTATCATGGTTAAAAATAAAAGCAAAAAAAAAAAAAAAAAAGTTGTATATTAACTAGAATAAAATGTGAAAGAATTAAAATAAAGAAACAGCAAAAGCAGAAAACATATCTCATATGTTTAGGGAGTCATTCAACTTATAAATGGACTGCAGGAGTCTCTTAAAGAGACTGCATTTTTTCCTATCTATTTGAGGTACAAGAGGCTGTAGTCATGTAGTTCCATATTTTTGCCACAGGCATTTAAATACCAAGCTATGTTCTGCTTACCCTGATGCTGGTCCCATTGTGCTGCTCTGGGCAAAAGCCCTGTCACCTGCATCCTGCTATCCATGTGGACAAGCTTTACGTTGCCTGCCCATTTAGTGGGACTTGAGGAGTCAGAATGTCATTGGGTCTCTGGTTTAGCCCCTGTAAGAGTGCAAAAGCAGCTATTCAATATTTCTTTTTGACATTGTGCAGGGCCAAAGGAGCTTCGTTTGTGAAACACTAAGCCATGTAATTTCCTATCAGGGCCATTAAAGTATTTCTCCTCAGCTTTATAGTGAAGATCGATCTTTATGAACCACGTGGGGATGATGCAGCATCCCCACATACCTATATGGCAGAGGAGGGCCACGAGGATGACCCGGGAACTGGAGCGCCTCCCCTATGAAGATAGGATGAGAGAGTTGGGGCTGTTCATCCTGGAGAAGAGAAGGCTGCGTGGAGACCTCAT
>JASSUY010033145.1:65101-75246 GCA_032466535.1 Forpus xanthops
GGTGTCCCTGCCCATGGCAGGAGGATTGGAACTAGATGATCTTAAGGTCCTTTCCAACCCTAACTATTCTATGATTCCATGATTCTCCTGGACATCAGTACCTCAGTTCAAATGAAAGTGAATTGCTGCTGTAAAACCAAAGAAAAGCTGTATTACAAATTGTTTTGTTGTGACCAGTTGTTCTCATGAAACTCAACTCTTGTGTTCTGTTATAGGTGATTGCTGTGGTCTTCAAAAAAGCCTCCTATTTGCAGGGTAACAGGCTGACCTGATGTCCTTTGCAATGGGTGGAAGGATCTGACTTCTTTCCAGCAAGACTAGAATAAAATTGACTTTGATGAAGAAATCCATCAAGACTCAATTTTCTCTCTTTCCAACCAGAGAGTAAAATTAAATGCATATAAGTAAACCCATAGCACAGTCCACTGTCTTGCAGATGTTAATTTCCTCAACACTTGTTGTTTCAGGAAGCTTAAAAATGCTGAAGTTCAATGGATATTTTTGGCATGACTTAATTCTTAATCTTTCAGGTATCATAAAAAACAGCCAAAAGATATATATGTCAGAGAAACCCATGTGTGGCCCCTCCGAGCTGTGCTGGGACAAACAGCACTGCCTTAGCCCTGCCTTTGTATGGGAGCCAAGTGGGAGCAAATTGCTGGCTGTCACCAGGCTAGCACAACTATTTGACAGAGACATATTTGATGACAGAGACATATTTGATGACAGAGACATATTTGACAACAGCATATTTGGGGATTTCTGGATGGTATGTATGTACTCCGCATGACTGTACCTGGTGCATATCACAAACTGCTGCAGAAATCTCTTTCTGAAGACTGTTGAGGAGGGCAGGAGTCATATTCTCCCATCTCTCAGTTCAGGGGACTGCGTGTGAACACAGTGATGTGTGAAACCTTCAGGACCATGGTCTCTAAAGGGTTACAGCTAAAACATCTGTAGAAAATCAGCTTTAAAATGTTATACAACAAAACATGTTATTGCTGGTATTTGAGTCAGGCTTGATAATGCATTTCAGGCTAAAATATTTCTTTGATTGTCACAGAAATATGTGGAGAGCCAAGTGTTTGCTTTCAGTATGCAGAATATAGTTGGTTGCATTTCATTACCAGAGGCTAATTGTCTGAGAAACAGTTTTCAAATCCAGAATTCCTGATATGGTGCAAAATAAAGCCCAACCCAGAAAGGCTACTGGGAACCAAGAAGCTTTATGTTGTTGATTATTTGAGAGTGAAGGATTAGTAGTGGCAGTCAGTATTTAGGTACTTTTTGGAAGAAATGTAGGTTAGTTCTTAAATTGATGTGGGTGCCCAGCAATCCTGCCTGGCACTGAAGTTAAAGCACCACGTGTGTACTCCGTTGTTTGTTTATAAATACCTCAATAGCCATTTTCAGTAAAATATGGAAATTCCTTCATTCTGTAGCTGCTCTCTGTTAGAGCATTATGCATGTCAATACTGCTGAACAATCAAACGGGGGAAAAAATGGTTTAATCTGCTTATGCTGGAGTGCTTATTTATTACAATCATTCATCAACAAGACCTGAAAAAAAAGGGGTTTGATTATATCCATTGGTTAAATACCGCATGGCACACAAATGTGGCAAACACAAGAAAAAGATGGGCATCCTGCCTGATAAAGAATTACACTGGAAGTGAAAGGCTGACCTGCAGTCAGCAAATGTTAATCATTTTTACACCAAAGTGAGTGTAACGTTTCTATAGGGAAATTACTTCAATCTGGTCAGTGCAAGGAGCAGTTTGTATAATCGGATTGCAAATAAGGTTTGATCACATTCCAGCTTAATCTACTCTCTGAGCACCATTTACAGCACTAAATCAAACACTGGGAAGCTGCAGGTGCTGCTTTACAGTCATTACACCCAAGGGGCAGGGACTTGGTAATAAACAGCAAATAAATTGAAGCACTGACTTGCCTGCTACAGGGCATTTCTAATTATCCTCTAGTTTAGCTGGAAATTGTCATGCTCTCATCACAGCCTATTTTAACTGCTGCTGAATAAGTGTGACACTTTTAGACTGAATTAACTGAGAATATGAAGAAATGCCTTTTTTTTTTTTTTAAATGTTGGATCAGAAGTAACTTGCTAAGATCCAAGGAGGACATTCTGTTTTCGTGTCTCCACGCTGGAAGTAGAAATGTAACAACTGTAAGACTCATATTTTAATTATGGGCTGAAGACTTACTGAAATGAGCAGCACTTGTCATGATAGCACACACAAACAGACTGATAAGCAGGGCTTCAGCCTCCCGTGCTGATCCAGGATTGCTGGTGGTGGTGTTCCCCAGGAAAGTTGATGTTGAGAATGATTGGCGATGAACAAAGCAGCATGCTGTTGTTGTGATATATTTAACAAGTTTAAGGAGAAGGGAGGAAGATAAGACCCCTAGCTTGTAAAAAAAAAAGAAAGTTGTTTGTAAATGCAGAGGTAATTGCAATGATTAAAAGCCACAAATATCTTAGCCATTTGTGATATCTCCAGATCCTCCCACCCGGGTTTCATTCTAGTAACCTGTCAACACAAGTAATATTCAGCAGGAATGTTGATATAAAAAGACACCTCTGCTGGGAAGTAAGGCACTGTAACAGCAAAGGTATGTAATACACCTTGATGAGAGGTGATGTGGCGATCATTTGTAGTACTTCTAGTAGGACGTGTGATATGCAGACAGCCTGACAGCTGCAGTTATGAAACTGCTGTATAGCTCAAACCCAAAACTAAACGGTTTTCTGTAGAGGTAGGGAGATACAACAGGGCTGATGCTAGGAAGCTTTCTAGCTTTTCCAGCTAGAATGAAGACAATCGTAATAGCTAAGACGTTTACCTTTCTTTTTCAAGAAGACACAATCGTGTGAATTTCTAAATCAAATTGAACTCCCAATTTCTGATCATATTTTTATGCAGATGAGATGCTTTTTTTAATATACTGTGAAATAAGGTTCATAACCTTTAGGTAAATTGTTCCCCCTAATATTCCTAAATAAGTGTTTAATAGGTAATAATAATGAATGCAATTCAATCACAGCTCTGCAAATATTCTTTTTTAATTTGCTAACAAATAAGAGACAACAGAGTAAGCCTTGGGTTTGTATCTTTTAGGGCTTCAAACAATTAATAGCATAAAAGATTTATTACAGGAAAAGCACATAACTGCCAGGTTTAGGGTTCGCCTTTAGAGAGGACAAGGCAGGAGATAGCACTGCAGAGTGCAGTGTAGCTCCTGTCATCTGAGCTGCAAATAATCTCAGCTCACTGACATCAACTTCCAGGCTCCCAGGAGTGAATAAGGACTGCCTGACCACTGGGCCACAGTATTTATTCCAGCAGGTGGTAAATGGATCTTTTCTGCAGGATAAACGCAGTTGCAGACTGGAATGACAGTGGAGCAGAGACTGCCCTAGTAACCACTGAAATACTGTTGGAGTTTCTGTATCAAACACAGGGACAGGGGCTGTTAAGCGTCTGATTTGAGCTGTTTTATGGGAAGAATAGAGTATAATCGAACCCAGAAGATAAAAATAGTTAAAGGCCCAGCAAGATTGAGATCTCTGTTTCTGTTGGGTCCAGCCATTTTCTACCCACCAATTAGGCTTCAAAACTGCATATTTATTTGTAGATGTTAGCACAGGGGCACACAGCATTTTCTCACTCTTAATACTTGTTTTTTTTTTCTCACCCAAATAGCTGCTGTTATTTCCAGTGGCCACAGCCAGGACCACTCAACATTAGCTGGAAACTTTATTTTTTTTTCTTATGGAAATGCAAAGAATGTTCCTTTGTTACATGTTGATTTGGTATGGTATCTGCATTTAAAGCGCCTCCATGTTGTAGATGAGCTATGCTTTTCACATTATGCTCTTTCTTTCGGTTTTCAGGCAAATTAATTAACATGATACAGAAAAGGGAGAATACAAATGCTGAAGCCCTCACTTTAAGCCCTCATACTCTTTTGTTCTCCATTATTGCACCAAATTATTTAATTGGGTCTCTCTGATTGTGCACAGACACAGAAAAGAACACAGTCTATTGTGAGAAGCCCTACAACCATAATGCAGTATCAAATTCAATTCCCATCAAAAGTGCTTGCTGCTAAAAGCCTGTACTGTGGCTGCAGATTAATGAAGATCTGCATTGAGCAAAGTGGTGGTCGTAGAGACATTATTTTTCTCCAATAGAAGGCCTATTCTTGAAGAACAATAAAAGCATAGAAAAGCGTTAGTCTGCTTATGGATGGAAATAAATCAAAATGAATAAGAGGGTTGATGGAAATAGTCTGAAAGCAGTAGAGTGGAATTCTGAAAATACTGTTTTTGTTTTGTAAGGATTTTTTTTTTCCCATAGTGTCTCAAAAATGCTGCTTGATGGAGGCTCAAAAGCCTTGGAGTGAAGGACAAATTTGAAAAATCAGAAACTAATTACAGAAAATCAGCATTTCAGAAATGCATTTTTTTTTCCTGCAGAAACAGATTGGACAGATTTCAGACTCAAAATAAGAAAATAGAAAGGAAAGAAGGAAAATCAATCCTATTAAGTAATACATGAGTCTGATCCAAAGAACAAGCAACAGCTCTGAAACAGTCACCTTCAGATGAACTCTTCTTTTTTCCTTCCTCAACACAACTTTGCACATGGTTTTTCTTTTTAATTCTTCCAGTGTCAAAATCAACTTTGTGCTTCTTTGTATTAACTATTAGGGCCAAGCTCCAGCATGCTTACCAGCAATAAGGAAGTCACCATCAACTTTAGCTGGACAAGCATGTGATGGTAATACTAAGCAATTCTTCTTTAGAGCCAGGTGGTTGCTATGTTTGTACTTACAAAGTGGTATCATCTTTGCATTGCTCAATACTGGATGGGCTTGACGAGCAGAGTCCTTGGGTAAAGCAAACAGGACATGCTACAGTCAGTGACAGAAAGTCAGAAGGGAGGGGACCCACACACACATCACGTAAGGTCAGCCACCAAGTGGAGACCACCAGACTAGGATGCAGGATCTCCTCTCTGGAAGTTTCTCCTCCTTTGCTTTGACTGTGTTAGAAAAGCCAGGGCATTTGGATTCCTGACTTGGGTGAAATGCTAGGTGCCTAAAACAAGGTCAGAGGGTCTTGAAACAGAGATATCAATTTTAAATACATAAATACTTAAATTTTAAACAATTTCCTTGCATAGCCAGCATCCTGGCTGTATATACAATCACAGGTGATGCAGAGACAGACTGCCTGATTTATGTCAGTTTAATCAGGAAGTGGCTCCACCTGTAAACTGAGGATACATGTTTAAAAACAAGAAATCCAGAAGCAGATCCAGGACAACAGATGCTTTATTTTCATTGCATTATGCTACTTTATACCAGGCCCAAGTCACCCCCAGAACTGAAAATCTTTTGAAGATTTTGGATGTCTCTGAATGCCCATTCTTCAAAGAAGTCATTGCTGGGAAAGACAGAACAGTAACAAAACTTCTGTCTAGAGCTGGAGTAGTTGGTGGGTGATTCAGTGCATTGCCATTATTCAGAGGCCTACAGTGTCTTTTCCTCAGTGATAAACTTCCTCATGTTGAATTATATTGGCCTATTCAACCCATTAATTTATACAGGATAAAACAGAGCTCATTGTAGCCATTGAGTGAGAAGAGACGCAGGTTCTTCTTAAGCAGCATTCAGGAGTGGGTCCTGAACAAACCTTACAGACTTAGAGTTTCAGCCAGCACCTAAGATTTACATAGCTGCCTGCTATGAGCATATTGACAATAAAAACAAAGTGATGATTCTTTTCTTGATGTGTTTTACCCTGGATTAAATCACACGAAGCAGCTTCGAATTCTACTTTAGAATAATTTGATATTTAACTAAATTCTGCTCTTTCTTACTATTTATTAGTATCTCTCAGTTCAAGCTCTATGTTGAGAAGATCTTTCAGAACAGCTCCAAAGAGCCGTGTTCTGGTTATACATGTAGTGCAACTAAACTTAAAAAATGCCTCAATTTTTTAGAGGTCTTAGCTCCAACACACTGTAACCCCTTGGAAAAGCTGCCCTTGCACATCCAGGCCTTACTTCTCTGATTTTCAGGGTTCTGTGAAGAGGAATCTGGTTTGGAGTCACTGTAAATGTTGGGCGGGTCTAAAGGCCACTCAGAAATGGATGCCAGAGGCTATGAACTCATTTGGGAATGGTCTGGGTATGAGCAGCTGTACTAGTAGCTTAAATCTGTGCAGGATTTGAACCTTAACTAGACAGACTAGAATACACATCACATTTACATTGGCCTGAGCCTATTATGTGCAGTCTTACGACCTTTGCACAGGCTTAAGAACTGCTAAATAGTGATGTTGAATAAAAATGTGGGAAAATATAAGAGGATTGGCCATACCCCACACTTTTGCCAGCAAAGGATTCTATGGCTGTGACATACACTGGGTATTCCACATTTCTGTGTGTTCTGAAGGAGATAGCACTAGACTAGAGACCCATGCTTTCCCAGAGACATGGCTGGAGGCCAGAGGGACACTTCATGGTGCCCAAAGTAACATCATTGCTTCCACATAACAGTGTGCCCAGCTCCTTTGCAGTGCTGTATCATGGGCTTCCCCTGCGTCAGCAAAGGGGAGCCTTCCTGGTAGTTTAGACCAGTTAAAAATGACAGCCTGAATACATTTTGTAACACAAAGTATTTGTTGTCTTGTTCCTTGCTTAGTTTGTTCCCTCTTACTAAACTTCCTCTTTTTGGTGGCTGATGATAGCAATCTAGATGAAGTCTGGGCTCTAGGCAGCATCAATGTTCATCACCCTCTTCATCGTCACCCTCTCCTCACCATCCTCTTCCCAAATAGTTGTGGTGGACCTCACTCTGAGGTCCATGAGGTGAACGCTGCCACTGGGAGTGGGATGTGCTGTGCAGGTAGCTTTGCTCCTGCGTATTTACCAGCATATGCAGAGCAGACTCCATAGCCTAAAACCACTCGGGGCTGAGATAGTCCCAGGCACTCAGAGACCTACCTATTTTCCCATCTCCAGAGGAAGTAAAAGTATTTTCCTTCACTCAGAGATAATTGGAAAGGATTTTGAACAGCCTGAAATGGGAAAAGGAGACATTTACTGTGTATCTTCCTAAGGTCACCAGGCTGCAGACTGCAATGATCCAAGTTTTTAGTATGATTATAGAATCATAGAATGCTTGGAAGGGACCTTAAAGATCATTTGATTCCAATCCCTCTGCCATAGGCAGAGAATTCCACTAGACCAGGTGAATCAAAGCCCTGTCAAACCTGGCCTTGAACACTGCCTGGGATGAGGCAGCCACAGCTTCTCTGAGCAACCTGTGCCAGTGCCTCACCACCCTCACAGTGAAGAATTTCTCTCCCTTCTTTCAGTTTAAAACCATTTCCCCTCGTCATATCTCTACATGCCTTTGTAAAAAGTTCCTCTCCAGCTTTCTTGTAAGCCCCTTGATATCCTTGCTCACTTTCAGTTCAGCTCCCCAGCACTGCCAGGTTAAAACTGACTTGAACAGTGATAGGTCTCATCTTCTGAAACTTTGTGATTCTTTTGCAGAAGTTTTACGGGTATAAACTTACAGCCCATGGCAGGGGGTTGGAACTAGGTGATCTTAAGGTCCTTTCCAACCCAAACCATTCTATGATTCTATGAAAGCACTAGAAAGATCATAAACTGCCACCAGCCTGTGCCAGTAGACAGGGAAGCAGGTGTGGGAGAGGGCTGGGTGATGCAAGGACAGGACTCTGTGTCACTGCCAGGGGTTGAGCCCCTGATCTAAGCCCTGTTATCTTCGGTAGCTACCAAGCAACTTCATGTTGGCCTTGTAGGAATGTGAGAAGCTGCAAAGGCTGACTATTGCTCTTCATGGCTGTTCTCCTGTCCTCATTAGGTCACATGGAGTTTATAATCCCCACAATCCTCATCAAATTAATTACTTTTGATAGCAGTATGCATGTGTTAACTGATTCTGTGCCTGACATTTAAATGCTCCTGCTGAACCCTAACTCAAGACTAATAAAACACTAAATGGAACCTCTTTGCTCAGCTTGCTTGATCAGACAAGAAAGAAACTAAATAAAGTCAGACAAAAGTATATTGAGGTCAGACATAGCTCCCTCACCATCTCGTTCAAATCATGCACTTTTGCTAGGGAACAAGTGGTGTAAAATGGCAGTGATTTATATTACTGCTTTTGTTCTAGTAAAACGAAGGTATGAGTGAAAATCCACCCCATACTGGCAGAGAACCTCCGGCCTTTGCTACAGCCTACCTGATCACTCCACATTCAATACTTAAACATTGCATTTCTGATACCGAATTATCTTGCCATGAATTCTTCAGTAGATATTCTAAGCTGCAGGATTTGAGGGCTAATGACTGAAAGTTTCTCACTGGACAATTCCTTTCCTGGGCAAAACTTCCCTCAGCAAATGCTGTGACCATCTCGTGCCTGCACTGTCTTCAAAACATCTGTCTCTGACAACAAAGGCACTTTAGACATAGTGAGCTTTGCACTGTGTCATAACTTTCATATTACCCTTTGCACAGCCATTTTATTTCAGCTGCATGCTGTGTATCATTCATTGCGAGTTTACTTCATTCTCTGGATTCATAGCTGATGCTCTCTGGACCATAAAATTTCAGCTGCAAAACCAGAACATCTCATTATTTCTGAAATATCGAGCTTGTATCTTCTTGATAAATAATTCCTGCTAGTATAATGTATCAGACTAAAACATATTTTCTGAGGCCAGTGAGGTTAAAGCGGCAATCTCACCTTTTTTAATTTTTTTGCCCTGAAGACAGTGATTTCCATATATAGAGTGACCCCGGTTTGTGTTGAACATGGGGAATGAGGATGAAGCATGAAACGACACATATTGCTGTCAGAGATTTGAAATGAGGCCTGCTAACCTGTAGGCAGCCTTACAGGACTAATCAGTCCCTCACATTACCAATGTATTCAGATTGCTGCATGCGGCAGCCAGCAACAGCCAGGGAAGTTTTCTTTTTTTATCACTGCCATTGACAAACATTACATTTTAATGCGATTCTCCCTTGCCATCCACTGCCTGAAAAAAACAAACCCAAGTCTTTTGACACCATATCTCTGAGACACTGGTCTCATCTGGTTTCCTTGATGCTTGAAGAGTGGGTGCGACTGTGTTGATTTGCTTTTGAATATACATTAGTCAGCAGTGCTTAAACAGCCGATAACATTTTTTTTTCTGTAGTAGCTGACAACACAAACTCTTTTGAATTCATCTTGTTTCTTAAACTTTGCCTGTGAAGTTTATAGGAGCCTAAAACACTTGAGCTGAGTTTGTTTGGAGACGACGGAAGACGTGTGAGCAGGAATGAAAGACACAGCCTGTCTTTTGTTTACAAGATTTTTCTTCTTTATAGTATTCTACAGGTCAGTCAAAGCATTAGCAAAAGAGTCTCTCAAATCCATAAACTCCTGACTTTCCCATTCAGAGCACACACCTAACAAAGACTTGCTTTTACCTTTTTGTAAGGCACAAGTTTCGATGATGGTAAGATGTAATTTTAATATACTCTTTCAGATCACTGTTAAACTAAATGCAATTTCATCTACAGGCAGTGGTATTCCTTGTGTTCTTGGTATTTATTATGTGATGACTCTCCATTTCAAGGTTTTGTGCAGGGAGATGGAAACAGAAAAGGAGAGAACATCTCCCCCCAATAAAAGTCCTAGGAAGTAGTAGCCACCTAGTATGTAAATACCTTTAAATAAGAATTACATTACCAGGCTTTTGGGGTGGAAGAAGGCATAGTAGGAAGAGATGGGTCAAGGACATAGGCCATATTCACCTCTTGTCCCAGTGCAAGCAGAAATCCACCTGTAAATGTTCTCTTCCTGGCATGTTAATTCTACTCCTTGGTTCTCCCATCCCTCTGCAGGATTTCTGTTGGATCTGAGATCCATGAAGATTGATCACTGATACTGTTTTGGAGCTATCAGCAACACAGTAAAACCTGGAGCAAGGAGGAAAAGTAGCCATCAGTGCTGAGGCCCAGCACATCTCTTGCAGACCTAGCATCTCCAGCAGTAGTACCCCTGTCCTGGACTCCTGCCTTCTA
>JASSUY010033146.1:0-16410 GCA_032466535.1 Forpus xanthops
ATACAGGAGGTGCTCCAGTCCCCTGATCATCCTCGTGGCCCTCCTCTGGACTTGCTCCAACAGTTCCATGTCCTTTTATGTTGAGGACACCAGAACTGCACACAATACTCCAAGTAGTGCTGGAATAAATACTGCTGAGATGACCAAGAGTCCAAAACAGTCTAAGACTACTACTCTGACTGAGGGTTGGGGTTTACGAGATGTAATTGCTAAAATTAATTTACCTAGATATCTAGAAACAAAAGGCTTGTTACCTCAGTAGCAATCATTAAACTTGAAATGTGTAGGACTTAAAATGCTCACAATGTTAAAACATATGCTTCCATGTATATATTACTTCCGTATGCTATGGCTAAGTTAATCACCAAAATTACCTTCATTAATCATTATCACAGTAAGATAAAATAGCATCCCATAAAAACGGATGATTATTTCAGAAGTGTTTGAATTTCAAGTTTTCCTTACCCCTCACAGTCAACTATTTCAGGTCCTTCAAATGAAAAGGGATCCGTCTTGTCTGGCTCCGACTTCATCTTGTATGTTTTTGTCAGGACTGGATTAGAAAAGTAGTCATTGGGCCCAAAGTGGAACTCTAATGAAAAAGACTAGAAGAAAGTTCCATTATAATGTTACCATTAATATTTACCTTTGAAAGTCCATCAGCAAAATTACCATTAAACTCTGAACACAGGAAAAAGTAAGAATCTGATGGCAAACATATCTTTCGAACTACAGTAGAGGCAGGAAATTAAACATTAACCAATTCTGAACATGCAGGAAGCTAGAACAATCTTAGCTAGTATTAACGTTCCAATTACAATCAGATAATTGTTACTTTTAATTCATCTTTACATATAGAACTGGTATCCTAAAAGCTATCTTAGAAAGTAGCAGATTCTGCTACTCCTTACTCTGATCATTCAATGTCATGATCTTAAGAAATTGAAAGAGACTTTATTTCTAATTAAAAAAAAAAAAAATTAGATCACAGGAGTCTTTAAACAGTGCACTCCACCACAAGCCAGGCTTTTTGTTTTTACCATCTGGTAACAGAAAATTCCACAGACAAACACTGACTTTCTAAGACTATACGTGTCTTGAAAGGTTACAGCCTGAAGCAGGTGTTTCTGGTTATGTTTGAGCTTCCTGAAAATTGGCTGCAGAAAATCAGTTTCTTACAGAGAACAAAACAGTCCAGCTATGGAAAAATGCAGCATACACAATGCCTAAGTTTTCTAATCTGTAAACCTTTCAAAACCGCTTACGCAATGTTATATATGCCCCCTTTGCACTCAGGATCAACTATGAACTATTTAAAAGTAAAGCAAAACTAAAATTGCCTTGGAACAGGGGAAACAAAGCTCTTCAACAGCACTGCTTTAGTTTCTTGGGAAGGGGAAAAAACCCAAGTGAGTTCAACAACAAAGAAGGACTGAAAGTCACACTCCCTCTGCCCCCCAACATCACCATACCTACTGCAGAACCACAGCATGCAGAACATTACTTTAAATATCTTATTTACTCACCCAACAACATGCCATAGGAACTAGATCTAGTGTACATACATAACAGATTAGATGAGTGCCAAAAACACTGGCCTTGAATATACTTCCCCAGGTATTTTTCAGACCCTGGCCAGAAAACGGTCTGTTATCACCCAAGCCTGTCTTTTCATCCTTTCTTTCTGAAGGCCCACCATGTATGGACAGGATAATTAAATCTAGGGACAACAGCCTGCTCAAAGTTATTTATCCTTCACTCATTACCCAAAGACCCCTCAGTCTAAGACCCCATGAATCAACTCATATGGCTGAAATCTGAAAAGACAGTGGTTAAAGAGTGATGGAGACTAGAACCAGATGTGTGCTGGAGTATCTGTTGGCTTCACTTAGCCTATTTCAGCTTCACTTCCATTTTAAAGCAATTCAAAACAGCTAGTATGGTTTGGCAAGTGTTTCAGCTATGGCAAGTCTCTCTGGCAAACATGCTTGGGGAAGACTTACAAACTCAGCTCAACCACCACCACAGCTACCACTCATACCCAAATAACTCCACAAATCATCAGTGGGGTTATAAACAGGTAACCAGTGGCACTACCTAGCACGCAGGATCTCAAGGACCAACAGGACAAAAATGCCTGCAAAGACTGCATTTCAGTTTTTAATTCTATCCCTGCTAATTAGGGGACATTTCCGGTAGTCTCTATTTGTACATCTTTCCTTTTGATACTAGCTTACCTCTGTAGTGTGTATTTCTCTACTTTCCCTGTAGTATGAGACCTTCATTAACTTAAATGAAACAAAAAAGCAAAACCCACCAAAACAAACAAACAAAAAAAACACCAACAAAACACCAAACACCCCAAAACCCAGAAAACTTTCTTATTTCAAGCTAGTAAGTTATACCCAGATGCATCATCCAGGTCTGAGTATGCTAGGTAACAATCCCGATGTCCAAATTCATACAAGGAGAAATTACACTTATACAAACATATGTACATTTATTCATAAATATGCAATAAATAGCAATGGAATTACTTACATTTCATGCAGATAAAAGTTTATATATAGGCTACAGCAAACAGAATTTTGAAGCATCATAACTGTAGCCAGGTAAATCTACTTCTGAAGGATCATAACTACACTTTATCACTTCAGTTAACAGTAAAATCAGAGAATTCCTAACTATCATGTGTATCTTCTAGTGGCAAAGCCTAATTCCAAGCAGAATTAATGTAATTGTTGCACACTGGTATGTGAATTACAGTACAAAGCTACCACTGCTGCACCAATTTTCAACAGCCAGGGCATTTCAGACAAGACAGTCACACAGAAACTGGACAACAGGTTTCATTCAAGCAGTTAGGAATGCATCCTTTTGTCTCCAAATACAGAAGGGACATGGAGTTTGTCAGCCTTCCATTACTGGATTTCATATAGCACTGGAATGGAACCTATTCACAGAAACATGCTGTCAGAGGTTACGAACAGTGCAAGACAAGATAAATCCACTGATGTTTTAAGAGCAGTTCTTCAACTTAAGGTACTGCAAAACAAAGCTGAATGAGAACACAAAAATGCTGTAGGCAAAAACAACTATTCCCAAATCACCCAAACACCCACAGATACACTTCAAGAGAGAAATGACCAACTTCTCAGAACATAGTATTCTTAGAATACTTTATTTTGTGCTTTTCTCTGACCATACTACTTCCTTTACTTATTATCAAAGTGTATTACTGGGTACTAATAGAAGGAAAACAAAGAGAGCAAAAAAAAAAAAAAAAAAAACCCCAAAAACCCAAACACTTAGTCTAAAATAAGGGAGAATTTATTCTAAATACTTTTAAGTATCACAAAGCTTGATAAACAGTTGAAACTATCAGAAAACTGCAACTCCACAAGACAAAATACCAAACCCAAGGAGAAAGCCACAATGATAAAATTGAAAGAAAGGATGTGTAAGCTCAAATCCCAGCTTTCTCCCTGCCTCCCCCTTCAAAGGGGTTCAAGTACAGCCTGCATGAACTAAATAAGCAACAGTATCTGTTCCTGTATACTGAAATTAAACAAAAAAAAAAAAAAAATGGGGAAAAAAAAAAATAACAACCAAACAACAAAAAAAGCAAAGTTGTACTTTTAAAATTACTCATTAGGTACATTTTCAAAAGACTAATATTTTCCAACCATTTTCAATAGGCACAGCATCCATCATCGGCTTTGATTAAGTCATGTAACTACACTATCTTCAGTACAGCAAGCAGCACCCACAATATTTTCTGCAATTCATTTTCAAACCAGAAGCAGCCATGTAATTAGTAACTCATTTGAAATTTGGGAGATAAAAAGAAAATAAAAACTAGATGGAATTCAGCTAGAATTTTCATCTAGAAAATACAATGATATCACAGATGTCCAAGTTAAGGATGAAAGAGTAAAGGTTTAGGAAAGCATAAAGATACTAGCCTACAAAGAAACTTGACACACACACCAGCCAAAAATAGTGGAATAAGAATTTTGAAATGCTGTTCACTTCCCAATTACAATCTTCAGGAGAAACAACTAGAAAAAGCTCACCATAGGCTGTCCGGGCTCAGAAAACTTAACTTTAATATCCTGCAGATGTTTCAAGATAGGTTCATCATATTCCTAAGGAAAAAAAAAAAAAACAAACCACAAAAAAACCTATTCAGCAAGCAGTATTCAGAAGAACAAAATTTTAACCTAGCTACCCATCTCGCTTGCTCAACCTGTTCTTAAGAAAAAAAGAACAAACCAGCCTTGAAGTTCAGATTTTGATCTGAATTTCTTAACTGCAGTTGCAAATACCCTGTGCCAAATTCTCAGTTATTAGGTCTCATCTTCAATAAATAAAGCGCTTACCCTGCTAGGCTGCACAAACATTACTGAAAATAAAATTCCTTCAGGATATATATGGTTGGTGAGATTCACAGAAAGATCCACTTCAGGGATTTTTTCCTTAACAGTACCAAAATCATTAATGTAACTGAGGGCAAAAGCACATAGGCTATTCAACATTAATGTAACTAATCTATGTGTATATGCTTTCAATAGCTGTGCAAAAGCATCCTTTATGGACTAAATTAAAACTACAGGGGAATGGCTGCTGTAAGCAGCACATAAACTTGCAATTTTCTATGTAACAGCTGCTGTTGTTAAACAATCCACAGTGTTTAGCACTTTGGGTCAGCTGTTCTGCGTGTCCTTCATTAAGCTTTCAAGCATCTTTAGGAATAACACCTTCATGTATTCTAAAGACTCAAAGATCTGGTGTTTCACACATATTCCACAAGCAGTCACTATTAATTATAAATTTGTTTAAAGACAAAACATAAATTATTCATTTCAGGAGAAAAACTTACTTGTACTAATTCACTCAGCATATCTACATTCCTAAAGATAGTAAACCAGAAGTCTGGAATTCCTTTGACATTTGCTTCCTCTGCTTTTTCTTCTATTACCACTACATTTTTCAGATCTCCCTGAGAAACAAATACAGAAAAATGTTAAAAATTATAATTAAAAATTCTCAATATGTTTAATAAGTAGCGGTAGATGTACAAAACATCTGCCATATTAGAAGCTGTTTTTAAGGAATATTTACAATTTATGCTGGTTTTCCTATGAATTAAAGAGACACGAGGTTTATTTACACAACCAACCAACCACACATTTTATTCAAATTTACTTTAAACCTATTTGTAACTCTTCTGTACCAAGACTAAACAGCCCTAGGAACAGTTTCAATAACCTGACAAACAGAAATAATTAAAAAATATTTTTATCTTTATACCAACAGAAAAATATAACTACATTTCTACTTTTCTATTAATCTAATTCTTACAGCTTCAAATGCCACTGTTGCATCTGAAACCTTAAATTTTACCTTTGCCCCTCTGAAGTAACGTTTTGGCTTCCCAATTTTGCAGAATAGTCCATGAGGCCGGGTTTCATGCTTACTTTTCATCATTACACTGTCTTCAACTACTAATATTTGTGACACAGGATCCCCTATGCATAACTGGTATCAAGTATTATAGAAAAGAAGAATGACTAAGTCATTCCTCCGTCCCTCCCAAAGCTGGAAATCGGCAGTCTGAACTAGCTGTATCGCACTTTTCCTTTCATGCCACTAGATAGCAGCAAATACACAAGACCATCTTAACAGCAGCTACTCGGGTTACGACTAGTCAAGAATATGAAGCAGCATTTTACCTACTACCTACACAAGGTTCTGACCCTATAACTGCATGGAATATGGCTTGTCAATGCTGTATTTACACAAAGCCTAACAAGCTTTTTTTTGTTTATACATACGGAGTACCACGTCATGCTATATCTCTTGAGATCAGTAGAAAACAAAGAACAATTTGCTTTGTATACAGAACACTATCCAAAGAAAACTGAAGGAAAACATGCCAAGGAAAAAGATGCAAAGAAAGCCTGACAGAATGGCAAACTCAGCACTGCAAGTACATTGCTTCTCTGAGAAAGAGAAGCCATGAATATACATCTCAAAAAATTATGATAGGAGAGTAAAAAGCAGCCTACAAATATTGTCCCTCCTAATCTAGCTCCTACTCAACAGGCAAGTAGGAATCCACCAGCCAGAAAGCATTTTATTAGGTCAATTTAATTTTATGACTAGGTGATGTGTTTAATCTGTATTTATGGAATAGCAAGCTAATTATGTCTCCCAAAATAAAGGGGTCAGGCAGACAAACAGCCAGCCTTTTATTATCTTGGGGTATCATGTAGCACTGGAATGGAACCCATTATCAGAAAGATACTGTTAACAGGTTACGAACAGTGCAAACAAAGGCAACTTTTCAATTTACTCAAGTTACAAATGGGAGAAAAAAACAAACAAAAAAAAAAGGCTAAACTTTTAGAAGCTTTCACTGGACACAACAGTGATTCATTACAAGAGCACCTTAATTATAAGACATTTATTTCCAAAAGATGAGTCTTTCAGCGGAAAACACTGTACAATAACTCTCACAATCTGATATATCTGTAGCTCATTACCCAACTCGTACTCACAGCTAGTTTATCTTCTTCCTCATTTTCACTGTGCCATTCCGATTCTGCATCTGTGGGTTCAGCTTCCCCATTAATAAACTCTCTTCTCTGTATTGGAAAATCAGGAATGCAGTTAGCAATGTGGAATTACATATACGCAAACAGAAATGACTAAGGTAGAAAGACACAAAAGATCATTTATATGGTCTTCTCACCTTATCAAAAAGGGGTTGATAGAGTGCGGCATATTTTCTCTCTAAATCATGTACTTCTTCATAGAATTTTGCTTCTATATGGGCACACTTCACCTGTAGCTGTTTCAAGGCATCAATTCTTCTTTTCACTGCTTTTGGTAAACTAAAAAGAAAACAGTTTCTTAAGATTAAAAGGTAATTGGCTCAGCATTATTTAACAAATTACTGTGAAATAAGCTTCTGAGCACAATCTTTAAATAAAAGGCTTGGATGAAACTTATGTATTTCTTCAAAGCCTATTTTAAAAAGCTTAAAATATCCTCTTCTATCCAAGTTGTTCTTAAAGGTGCTCTCTGTTCCATTTCCTGCACCCACCACCCTTCCTGTGTAGTTCACAGATCCGAGATTAATACCTTGGTCAACACCTTGAGACTAAGTTGCGCTGATCTACCTGTGACAAGTAAGAACTGTGGATTCCACAAGGGAAAGCTTTGATTCATGGATCATATTTAGAAAAGTATACATTTCCCATCTGTACTTCATTAAATATTTACATATAGCCAGGTAAAAAAAAATTATAGGTTTTTTTTTTTTTTTCCTTGTGTGGGTTTTTTTTGGGGGGAGGGGATTTTTTTAGATTGTTTTTTTTAAACCCCACCAAAAAAAGAGAGGTCTTCCAGCTATTCCCAATCAAGAAATAAAAGCACAAATATCCGCTAAAGGTGAGATTTTATACATCCACAGTTAACAGGAAACTAAGCCTCCTGAACTTTCAACTACACATTGAAGAATCTTATGGAAGTTATCAACCAATGATGTGCACGTCCTGATAGAATACAGGTCACAGAAGGCAAATGAGCAAGAGGAGAGAGTGGAACAGAACAAACTACATGAATTTCTAAGGAAAAAAACAAAAAAAAAAAAAAAAAAAAACCAAAAAAAAAAAAAAAACAAAAAAAAAAAAAAAAAAAAACACAAAACCCACAACAGTGATAATCAAGAAAAATAATGAACCAGAAAAATTGCTTGCAATTTTGTGTAAGTAAACTGAAACTTAACTCTTCCTTCCAGAAGTAGGCCACCATGAATCATGGTTTAAATCAAGCATTCTTCTGAAGTAAATCATTTGGTCTAATTTCCTAACTTAATTACACAGTAATAATATTCTACTATGCTTTCAGCCATTTAATACTTTTATTATGCCCTGTACTTACGTTTCAATGTAACTTGAAGGAGTAAGCGCTGTGTTGTCAAGACGGTCCTGTAGAGCTGCCAGGACCTGTGGATTTTGCATCACTTGGTCTGATAACTTTTCTATGAAGATAGAAAACCACTTTTAAAAATCTGAATGTATTTGCAGTGCTTTTTGTCATAATGTGTGTCTTACTGCAGTCACAGTAAAAATACTCTTTTCTAGGCGTCAAACAGCACCACTATCATAACTAGCAACTCAAAAACTACCTCAGGATGAGATTTCAGAAAGATAAAATTGAATAGTGATACAAAATGTGCCTTTCTTTATGCATATATGCCAAAACTTTGCTTTCAGAAGCAAGGTGCACATTGATGACACGAGCAAGTTTCATGTAAGAAAGCACAAAATAGGAGTTTCTCTATTCTATTAGCTGTAGCTTACTAACCACACGTAAATTCGCAAGAGAATTACTCAACTATACTTCCAAAGTGTTTTCCAGTTAGACCAACTCCTGAAAAAATTATACAAACTGTGTACTGTACAACACAGCAGAACAGCACTATGACTGTTTCCTTGACAACTACTTATCTTTTTACAGCAGGATACATCTACAATCTGCAAGACCCCTCAATCATCACAATAGTTCACAGAAGGCCATTTTTATGGGAGCTCAGATCTAAAATGGCACTGGTTAAGAGTTAAAATCCTTACTAGTAACAGTGGGAAGATATTTGATTTTTAAATCTTTCCATTCTTTCTCACTGTTCTTTTCCAGACACTAAAAAACAATTAAATGCACAGCACACTAACTTGATGAATCTTTTATATAGGTGGGTTTGTGTGTGGTTTGTTTTACAGTTTGTTGGGGCTGCTGCTTTTTCATGTAAATTGACTACAAGAATTATTCAATGGTGTCTAGCAGTTTACATGTTATTTCCAATTGCCAGCCACAAAGGCTATTTATTTTTTTAAGTAGCGAGACCTAAACAACATCTGATGACCACGTATGTCAAATCTGAATATCTGAGTTAATAGCAATGGAACTGCAGCTTTTCCACACACAGGTTTATGTAAAAAACATTATTCAACAGCTATCTGCAGACCTTCCAAATGAAGAATAAAAATCTCAGGAAGACATTATAAAATGCGTTTTCCCACAGACAAGATAGTAAAGAGCTAGCACAGATACGGGACAGCTCATTTTCATTATTACGCTAATAAAGATTACATGTTGTTAAACGCTAGTCTACACAGCCTTGTTTACATAGAAACTTAGCAGACACTTGTATAGAGAAGCATCCTAGCCACAACATACACAAAAATACTTTCACTGTCACTAAAATATAGCCTCTATTTTGCTCTTAACTGCAATAACCATGGAAAACATCAGAAAGTGAGCAGTTAAACTAGAAGCCATTGCTTTGCTTTCAATAGGGAACATATCTGTAGTTTTGACTGTAATGATTTTGGAACTGTAGATAAAGAAGCTTCAATATACAAAGCAACAGTACAAAACATGTCTGTAATGTCACCTACTACTATGCAGTTTTTACCTTTTTTGTTGCTTGAGTTTTTAGCAGCCTCCACAGAATCTGAAGCAGTATCTTCTGTTTTACTAAAAGAATTCAACCATAACATTAAAAAGGCATCCCTTTATAAAATTTCAGCATTTAAGAGCAAAAGTACTCTCAATTTTTTCAGTGTGTACTAAAGGACAAGTTTTAGTACCATACTTGCTTATAGAAAACATGTATTTATGTTTTCCAAGCTTCTCAGAACTGGGAAATTTGGATGAAACTAGCTCTCCTCAGATGAACAGTATGCACAAGGAGAAAAAAATAAAGAAACAAAACAACACACAAAAAAATGGCCCAAAACCAAGCCACACTTGACAGATAAATTAATCTCATTAAGTGAATGGCTGACTTCTGTATTGGGTCACTCTGGACAGGAAGATGTCATTACTCACAAATGAAAAAAAATACAAGACACCTTTTTAGTGTAAATGATAAAGGAAAGCATGAGAAAGGATTCAGGTAAGAAAGGAAAATAAATAAGAAATAAAAGTTCTGTTTCAAATTTCTACAGCAAATTGCTTTGATTAACATTAAAAACATTTGCTTCTACTCCAAGAAAACACCCTGTCTTCCCCACCTCTCTCCCTTAACATCTTCAATGAAACTTCCTGTGCTGAAGAAAGGCAGGGCCCAGAACAGGTAAATTCCCACCAAGTTTTCTATGTTTTCCCTGTCAATTTGTAGATTTTAAAATACAGAATGAGTATTGCTGAAATTAACATTAATTCAAACACAAAAGGAGCAAAGATACAACAGGCAAAATGGGTATTTGGGTATTATTAGATACCAGAGAGACCAGCATCACATATGCATTTATACCAGTTTAACACCACTTATTTATTCCAAAACCGCAATTAAAACTAGAAAACAGAACACTGCCTTTTGCATGCTTAAATTATACAGATCAGAGAAACACTGAGGATTAAATTGTCTGAGAGCTTGAAGAGACACAGAATATGAATGCTGAAAACTGAGTTAAGACAACACAAATTATGTTAATCCAAGGACAGAGTAATTCTGTATCTGATACACTACAATCTCAGCTTCTACTGCATGTACGAAGTAAGCATTTTGTCCTTGCTGTAAGGAAACAACCTAGTTAGAAAAAAAAAATATTGTCATTTAGTTCTTAGAAACTATGTTATTCTGGGCTGCATCAAAAGCAGCATGACCAGCAGGTCAAAAGAGGTGATCATGCCCATCTATTCTGCTCTCATGAGATGCTACTTGGGGTAACATGTACAGTTCTGATGTCCTTCAACATAAGGATATGGAGCTGTTGCAGCAAAACCAGATGAGGGCCTCAAGGATGATAAAGGGGCAGAAGCACCTCCTGCATGAAGACAGGCTGAGAAAGTTTGGGCTGTTCAGCCTGGAGAAGAGAAGGTTGCATAGTGACCTCACAGCAGCCTTCCAGTATCTGAACGGGGCCTACAAGGATGCTGGAGAGGGACGCTTCATTAGGGATTGTAGTAATACACCAAGTGGTGATGGGTTCAAACTTAAACAGGGGAAGTTCAGGTTAGATATAAGGAAGAAGTTATTTACTGTGAGGATGGAGAAGCACTGGAATGGGTTGCCCGAAGAAGTGGTAAATGCTCCATCCCCAGCAGTGTTCAAGGCCAGCCTGGACAGAATCTTGGGCAACATGGTTTAGTGTGAAGCATCACTGCCCAAGGCAGGGAGGTGCAACTAGATGATCTTAAGATTGCTTCCAACCTGAACCATTCCATGATTCTATGATTATCTAAGTTTGGTAACCCATTCTACACAGGTAAAACAAATACTCTCCCACAGAAGACCAGATATACAGTTAGTTCCAATTACTTTTATTTAACTTCAAGAAAACAGCCCAACATACCTGTTATCTGCCATCGGTTTTTCTGTATCCACCTACAAGTTGAAATACATTGTTTAAAAATATTTTAATGGTAATTTGTTTACCTCGACAGCAGATGAAAACAGAACATGTGATCATTTAAAACTTCAGTATTAATTAGCAGCTCCTGGGTTTTTTTCTAAGAAATTCATCATGCATGATCTCTTACAGGAAAGTGAATGACTACCATAACACCAAATCCCAACTGGAACTTGCTCATAGTTTTAAAAACCCTGTTAGGTGCTTTCATTTCACAAAAAAAAAAAAAAAAAAAAAGTTAAAAAGGGTTAAGTATTTCAGATGTTAATTCACTTCTACCAGGTTATATGTCTTCAGTCTGAAGACAAGTATCACTAGTGCTGCATTCTGTTAACTAAAAAAAAAAACCAAACAAACAAAAAACCAAAAAAAAAACCCACAAGCCAAGGAGGAAGATATAATTCCCTGACAGTACCACAGTAAATAATAAATTTTTAATCTCTGCATAAGTCTATTACTACGCCTAATCTGAAAACAATGGAAGTTCAAATTAATTATAACTTCAGAATGACTTCCAATATCTGAAGGGGGCCTACAGGGATGCCGGGGAAGGACTCTTCATGAGGGACTGTACTGAGAGGACAAGGGGTAACAGGTTCAAACTTAAACAGGGAAAGTTCAGATTGGATCTGAGGAAGAAATTCTTTACTGTAAGGGTGGTGAGGCACTGGAATGGGCTGCCCAGGAAAGTTGTGAATGCTCCATCACTGATGGTGTTCAAGGCCAGGCTGGATATAGCCTTGGGTGACATGGTTTAGTGGGAGGTGTCCCTGCCCATGGCAGGGGTTTGAAACTAGATGATCTTAAGATCCTTTCCAACCCTAACTATTCTATTATTCTATGACTTTTTACTTATGTGACCTGAACAGACAAATATGCCTCACTTGCCTGTCTAATTGGGGCTATTTTTGTGAATAGCTGCTTCTGCTGCACTATATTGAATAACAAGCTAAAACTGGTGCTAGATAAAGAGAAGCAAAACACTGGAGGAAAGAAAAATAATTACCAAAAGAAGGGGTTTTGACAGCAGCTACAAAGGCAGATTCCCCAATATAAAGATTTGCCTTAAATTTATTTATCAGGATTAAAAAAAAAAAAAGGAAACATAGAAGTTGAAGTCTTGGTACCAAAATTGACTGGATGACTAGAACCAAGTTTAGCAGAGCTATCCCAGCCCCCAGGACCTAAATTAGCTCCCCTAAGAAACCAGAGGGAGACAGATTGCCTAATTTATATCACTGTTACTTCTTTACTGGGGTGAAAATCCAAGCCTGTACATCTATTTTAGTAATACAGGTTGGTTATTTTTCCATCCCTGCCCATTCTAAACAGTTCACCACAAATCCAAGTAATCACTACATACCATATACAGCAAGCACAGGTGATGCTTTCCAGTATTAAGCTCCTTGCAAGAAAGTAAATAATAGTCTGCAAGTGAAATTCAGAATAAAAAGAACCTCCCATAATTCACGAGAGTTGACAGGTTTGATTTCTGAGATTTTACAAAGACCAAGCAGGCTGATCTTTAGGCAAGGTTCCAATACAGGGCTACCAAAGAAGAACTTAAGTGCTAATGACATCTTGAGTGGCAGCCAGAGCAGGGGCCCCAGAGATCGCATGCACTCTCCTATCTGGAAATACCTATTCCTGCTTCAAACTGGAAAAGCAACACTTTCACAACAACATTAAGTAGAGCTGAAAAGCTTTGTTAATTTACAAAAGTATTAAAATTATACCTTGGATTATTCCACAGTAAGTAAATTTGCCTAACATCCACCAAAAAAAGCATGAGCCCACATCACAAATCAACTCCAGAAACAAACAAAGGAGGCTTATCATAGACTAGGTGCGCTTCACTCCTCATACAAACAAATCTGCTCAGTTGTTTGTGCTGTATTTCTTACAGGGAATTACTTCTCAGCCCTATGAGGGAAGACAAGACTCATGCCATCCTCATTCATCTTTGGAAAACATGGAATAAAGCTCCTGTAACTTGAATAGGTTTTAATTCTCCACAGGAACACACACGAATTGGGCATGTTCTGACAAAAGCCACTCACCTACACCAAGAGGGGAGAAAAAAGCCCCAAACAACAAAACAAACTCCAAACCCCCAAAAGCCCCCAAAAAAACATTCCCTGGTAGAAATACATACTTTAAGTCTTGTTTTGCTTCTCAAAGCTGTTCCTTCAGCAACTAAAAATCAAAAAGAAGTACATATCAGCAGCTTTCTTACAAAACAGCTCGTGATTCCAATTTGCATTACAGATGTCTTCCAATGACTTCACCACCACAGTCACTAAGAAGACTGCTTGGTAAAGGCTGGTGAGGGCAGAAGAGGGGAGAGAAGGGTGATTTTAAAGAGACAAAGGCGTTAAGCCTTCAAATTTACTGCCTTATTTTTCAAGCAAGTAAGCTCAACTTACAGACATTCAATAAAAAAGAAAAAAAGGCTACCAGAACTCCAAGGAAATAAGTGTAAAATATTATTATTGCTACCACCACCAATAAAAGGGCAGATTTATATATTTATTTCTTCTGGACAGTTAACTGCTTTCCATGCCTAATTCAGACATGAAGCTTTGGGAAATATGAGACTACATCAACCACTTGCCCCACAAAGCAGGCCACAGTAATCTACATAGCACAAAAGCTGCACACAATTAGTCACTTAAAACAGCAAGAAAATATAAACTTGATGTACACTAAGACAGATGATGCAAACTATCAGTTCCAAACCAAGATAGCAAAAGTTCATTATAAGGACAAACGATATGCCAAAGGATGCCACTTCAAAGGAGAAGTAAGTATATTTAGTGGCAAGGCATATTCATAAACAGAAATGCATATACAGTTAAGTTTTCCCTACTAAAATAACTCATGTCTTATTTTACAAACCTTCTAAACACAACCAGAACATGAAGTAGGAAATTAAAGGCCTCCTGAACTCACAAGAATGATTATACCCACAACTGTTACCGTTTATTTGTAACTACAACAAGTAAGAAGGGAAAGTTATTACTTCTGTCTTAGACCTACACGGATGCACCTGTCGGAACACTGTGGAAAGCCACAAACACAATAGTCTGATACTTTTTCTTTTTAAACGACATATTAGAAGCAATTATGAAAACCAAAGAAATCTAGACAACGAAATTCATTAACCAATTCCACGAACCCTGAACATCAGCAACACTTAAACTCATCTTAGCAGTTTTCTTCAGAAAATACTATTTCGGTTAAGGGCAGCTTTGTAGAAAACTTTCTAATGGTTCTCCTTCCACCTATAACTCACATACTTACCTTTCCACCTTTTTATTCTGAAGCTTTGTAAGCGTATGTTACAAGAACGGAGTCAGTCAAATCCTACAAACGCTGATGCCAGGACCACAAAATGAAAAACTGAACCCCCAAATTCCCTCACTGCGCTGAGGTAACAAATGATGGTGGATGAAGTGAAACGAACGAATTGCACCTGACCTAAGAAGATGTAGGCTTGACCCATTCCGCTCACCACCGGGCGACAAACCGCGCACCACAAACAACAAACAGCCCTCCCACCATCTTCCTCCCCGCTTCCCTAGGAGGGCGGGGAAATGAGGGCTCGCCGCCAGGCTCCCAAGGGCGGGCCAGAGCGGCCATATGCGCGGCCAGGACCGATGCGTTCCTGTTCTGCTTGGCCCACAGTAACACACACTCCCCTTTCTCTCAGACCAAACTTCTCAAGCCAATCTTAAAATGGTGCCTTGCCAGGCCGAGCCAGTCCATGCCCGCCCTTCCCCACCAGGCGGCTCCGGCCGACACCGAGCTCCACCCCAGAGCAGGCCCTGAAGGCCGCCCCACGCACACCCCGTCCCCGTGCTGTGGTCACAGCGGCCGGCTGGGGCCGCCCGACAATCCCATCGCACTCCCGCGCCCGGAGGCTGAGAGCACAGCGCAGCGCCGCAACTCCGCCACACCCTCACCTGCCGGCGTCCCCCCGCGCCCGCTGAGGCAGCAACACCAGCCGCCAGGCTCCTCACAGGGGCTGCGCCGCCGACAACAAAACCCTCTCCTATTGGCAGAAGAGCGGGCGCCTCCCTCAGCAAAGGCGTCTCCGATTGGCTGTAGCAGAGCCACGGTGACCACGCCGCACGCGGGCCATGTTGACTATCCGACGGCGCGGCCCTCAGCCAATCAGGGAGCAGGTGGGGGTGCGCTCGGGGATGGCAGCGCGGGCCGAGCGCGTGATGCGGGGCGGGGGGCGGGGTGTGGGGGTAGCGGCCCTTACGCGCTGTGGGCCGCGCTCCCGACACGCGCCGGGAAAGTCCCTTGCGGAGGCGGGAGGGGCAGCCCGCGCGGGGAGGTGACCTCCCGCTGTGTCCTTCAACCACCCCTGTCCGCTGCGAGCTGCGCCTCGGCGGGGGACCGCAGCGGGGCTGAGCGCCGGGGATCGGGACCCGGGCGCTGGCGTCTCGGTGCGCTTTGGGGCTTGAGAGGAGGAGGCGGCGGGCTGAATGCGCGTTAGGGTGCCGAGGAGCGATGAGCCCAGCGTCTCTCGCCGCCTCTGCCAGGCCCTCGGCTTGTGGAGACGACAAGCTGTGCTGAGGGTTCGGAAATGCAGTTTCCAAGGCGCTTAAAATGCCGTGCCGCTTTCCAGAGAGGGACTGAGCAGTGCCAGTGTTGTGCTCTGCCGCCTACCTGCGCCGCGAGGTTTACAGTCTTAGCAGATACATACACGTGCGTGTGTTTGAACGGGTGCGGTTCGGTTACATTAATAATGTGACCATGGTTTTAATAAAGGTTCTCTGCACATTATATGTGTTGAGAAAAATACAGGAGGTTTTGTCATGAGAGTGTCGTGGTTTGAGGCCCCTCAAACAGTTCTGCTCACTCCCCCCTCTTTCTTCCCCAGTCCCAGGGAAATCGGAAGGAGAATCAAAAGAATGCAACTCCCACAGGTTGAGATAAGAACAGTTTACTGACTAAGGTATAACATAAATCA
>JASSUY010033147.1:0-32628 GCA_032466535.1 Forpus xanthops
GTGAATGCTCCATCACTGGCAGTGTTCAAGGCTGGGTTGGATATAGCCTTGGGTGGCATGGTTTAGTGGGAGGTGTCCTTGCCCACAGCAGGGGGGTTTTTAACTGGATGATCTTAACATCCTTTCCAACTTCAACTGTTCTATAATTCTATGATCCTATGATGAAGACAGACTGTTAATAGAAGGTACATGTTGTCTGAGGACTTAAGTTTTATGATAGAATAAATAAAAGGGAAAAGAAAAGGAATTTAGGAGCTTCATTTCTCAAGAGAAATATCCAAAATCAGTGCTTATATGCAAAGGTTTTAGACCATGAAAGAGTATTCTAATTTACTATTCAGCTTACGGACACTAAAAAGACCCAAAGAGGGACTACAAAAATAATGGTAGTGACAGCAAAACAGCAGGGAACCTTATCCAAAGTTTAATAGACTTAGGATAAGCACAACCCTGTAACATTAATAGGCTTACAAAAATATCTAGAATCACATGCCAAGAAGAGAGCAGAAACTGCTAATCATGGTAAGAGTTATCCTGAATCATGATACTTTTCCTTCATGATACATCTGATTAACTAGTAGAAACTTGGCTACCTGGAAGCCTAGTGCTGTTGGGTTTTTTCCCACTCATAACTTACAGCCTCCTTTATTTACATAAGTGAGCTACTGCAGATTAAGGATGTGTAAGATCTGCACTTCTGATTATAAGCAGGGAAAAAAAAAACAACCAGAGAATGTTATTAATTTTATCTATACACTAGCCTAAATAATAGATTTCATCATAAATGGCTGTGGAATATAAACTGCAGATGTGAAGTGTGTGGTTTCCTTTCATAGTTCAAGTATAACATCCAAACTGATGTATGCATGCTGGTACATGAAACTTAGGTTATGCCAGTCTGTCATCTTTTACTAGTCTATAGTAAGCAAACTATGGATTTCATAATCTAAAATGCTTTTCAAATGTCAACCAAAACTTATGCCAGTTGCTGACACACTGTTGGCAAAAGTTAGGAGTAAAATATCATTAGAAATTGAAGATGTCTGCTACAACTAGTAACTTATTCACAGTCGTTACTACCCTGCCATATATTCACTCAAATAATGTGTTATTATAGCGCAAATGGAAAATGAAACTTCGACATTTATGGAGGAGAGAATGACATCTGTGGGTAGCAAGAAACATGATGTATTTGTCTTTTTAACAGCTACATATTAAGGTGGTAAAATAGTAGAAACAAGACACCTAAGCAAAGATCTTGCTATCCAGGAATCAGACATACAGTAGCATCCTGCACAATTCAAATTAGTAAAGCAACTGCACTCCATGCATGTCCTTTTAGCCACTTTTGTTGCTCAGAGAAATGTACAGACAGGTTTCAATGCAGCTTCTCCCTGTAGCACTGGAACAGTAAGTACATCCAGGGAGGGTATAACAGAATGCAGCATTAAAATGAGAAACTTTATGCATATCATGTTTAGTTTGGGGGTTTAGATGTGTCCACTGCAATTGAGGGTACTTGGGTTATCAGTAATGATCTGTCAATTCATGTGATGCTCTCTACTTTGAATTAACTTCATTAGTGCATGTGAGTTCTCTTTGCACTGATACCGAACAGCAGAATTGTCTAGTGCAGTTTATTCTGCATTCCAAGGAAAGAGAATTTGTTTCCACTTTTGCACAAGCACTTGGAGGTGTGGTGTTCAGTATGCAAGAGCCTTGTTCTAAAGAACCTACAAATTTGAATCAAGAGACACAGAGCTGGTGGGATGCCAAATTCAGACCATGCTCTGCCCCAGGGGCAAGCAGGATAAATAGTGCATCTGCTCTAGTCAGCAGTGTTTGAGGTTCCCTGTGAAAGCATGCACTTTCATGTAGGTGTGAGGAAATCTTTTCTCCTTTCTCCTCAGAGCAAGCAATTAGTAGAAGCTATCTACATGTAGTTTACTCGCACTTTATTCCTCTCTCAACAGAGGTTTTATAGAACATTTTTTTTTTTTTCCATGGCACTTCAGTCCCTCAAGCCAACAGTTTCTGAGATAAGAACATTTAAAAACGATTTTCAGATCTCCTCATTAACATTGTGTAAACAAGTTGTTCAACTGAATTCACCTCTGTCTTCACAGGAGTTATAAGCCCGAAGGAGAGATTTTGAAAGCATGTGGTACTGCCAGCCTGGGTGGTCTTACCAGCCTTCATACAGGGCACCCAATTCTCCACATCTTTTCAATGGGTGCACTGATTTATGATTTGTACGAAATGTACATTTCACACTCTGGCCAGGTCAGTGACTTTACTCTCGTTAAAGTAAACCTTTGATTCCTGATAAATACTTATATACATCCCTGCTTTCCTGCTATGCAATATGAATTCCCAAAATTTTCAGTGGCTACTCTGTTTGTGGGACTTCTTTTCCTGAACCCACTGAGGATTCTGTGGGCAAGCGGGATGGATGAAGGCCAAAAGCTTTTTTTCATTACTAAGAGCCTGTCTGCAAAAATCTGAAAGCAAGGACAGAGAGAAACAATAGATTGCAATGATAAAACAATATGGATGAAATTCAGATGAAAAATGTAAAAGATCAAGTCTCTGCCTGCTTCGTGCTGTTTCCCAAGAACTTCCCTTGAGCCATCCATCAGAGCTGGAGAAGATAAAAGAGGTGTGTCAAGTTTTAAGGTGACACCTGTTCTGGACTGCTCAGAGATGGATTTGGGGGGCATATAGAGGTTTTTTTTCCTTTTTGAGACAGCGGATCAGATGGCAGGTAGGGAGCAGAAAATGCCACCTACTTGGAAAAACGTGGAGTTCTACGTTTTCTTTATGGAAGTGCACTTCATGTATCGGTATGCCTATGACTTCATGCAGAGCCATATTGTTGTGCTCCTCCTTGAGGTATGGGTCTGAAAGCAGATTTCAGTCCCACCTCTGTGTAATAATGTCCCACCTCTGTGATTAGAACTCAGCAAATTTCTCTGGGCTGTTGCTATACCAAATAACAACAAATTTTCAAGGCCCATTTGGAGGAAAAGAATAATCATTTTTTTCAATGAAAGTTGCATAGAGTGCTGCAGCTTCATAATATAGTAAATTAATTTTTCAGTCATTTATAGACATTTATATGTGTGAATCCATGTCAGTACTACAAATTTGTACAATAGGACTTTTTTCCTTAGGTACTTCAATCTGTGATCCCTATGAAGTCCTTGCACCCTGATAGTTCACAAACCAGAGTGAATTTTCTAGGGAAAACCAATGAAGTTCAGAAGGATGGAGACACATTTTGACCTATGAAGCAGCACTCCTTCATCCATTAGTCCTTAAAGAGGCTTTCACCCATTTTAAGATTTAGTTACAGTCTGAGATTTGAAGGAAGGGCACCTGCCAGCAGAATGGCAGCCTCCTTGTCCCTTAGAACAGGAGCAGTGTTGAGGAAAACTCAACAAGACTCGATACAGGCTTGTAGAGCAAAAGTTAAAGAGGCTTATGTAAGTAGGAGAAAAAGTAAATACACAAAGGAGGTTGTTTCCTGCCACACAGTCATTTGTTCATGCTGACAGGACAAAAGTGCTACACTGGCATTCTTGCTTCACTCGGGTTTTTATAACAAGTAATGAAATGACTGTGTAAGTCTAATCTGTTTCCTCAATAGATGGGTTCAACAACAGGCTGCAAGCACGTCAGATTGCACCCACCAAGTCTTTGCCTGCTCCTCTGGTTCCTAGGCCTGGACATAGCTTCTTCCACCTGTGCCCACACTTCTGGCTTGCTTTTTTCTGCCAGAATGTGAGCTTTTCGCAGTAAACCCAAGTACCTTTATTTTGTAAGTGGTGCAAGACTGCCTTGTTAGCAGGACCTTCCTGTTCTGGAGTTCTCACATCCTCTTTTCCAGATTTCACACAACCCAGCAGCACTGTAAATTTCCCTGTGGTTGATCCTCCCAGGCACCAATATCTGATGCAAGTCAAAGAATATATAACCCCCTCTACCTCATCCCTGAGAAGCCTGTTTGTGCTCTTCTCTCCCCTCCAGCACCCAATCTGCAGAGGTGAAAAAGGGAATCTGTCCCAGCTCCAGGGTTCTGCAGATGGTGCATGGACCTGCCAGAGCTGGAGGAGCCCTGCTTGTTGTACCATGTTGCAATGCTTCTGATGCAATGCTAGTTGCATGCATCCACCTATGCCGTTGGGTCTTGGTTCTGAGATGCTCTACGATTATTTCCTAACCAATTTCAAAGCTTTTTTATATCCACCAAAGGACAATTGTGCAAGGGCACTTGAGGGGATCCATCAGCACTGGTGTGCAGTTTCATGCTTGGGTATAGGGTGATATCCCTACTCAGGATTTAAAGAAACAAATGTGCTTTGGGGTTCTTCCATGTGAAAATTTATGAAGTTGAGCCTACAGCCAGTGTTGATGAAGCCTGGGTGAACCTGGAATGACACCTAGGGAGACAACTGACCAGCTGATACCTGGTACTTGCTGTTGCTTATGTCAGTTTGTTGTTGTGTCTCCCTCTTTCTTCATTTATTTCAGCCTCACTGGTGTTGCTATATTGTAAGTCATTTACATATCCGGGGCAGGAATTGTCTCCGATATCCATGGGTCCACAGGTACCCAATGTACTGGGATCCTAAGCAGAGAGTAAGCTAACAGTGGTAAACAGAATTTATAAGGCAGACTGCTGTTGAAAGAGAAACAATTGGGATAGCAAGAATGCTTTTTAACTGGGGGCATGCTCTGCAGCTAATTTAAATGTTATTAGAAACATGACTTTTAACAATGGAACTGAGGTAGGCACCCAGTTTTTTCAGCTCCACCTTGATATTGGTGTCTGCCCAGTGAAAATAAGCATAAAAATGGTAGTTGCCCTTCTGTAGCTCCTTATCGTTTCATGTGGCATATAAATTCACACCTGTTGTGAAGGGAAATTATCAAGGTCTCGCAACTACATTGTAAGACCATTTCACAACTATGCTGGAGCTGTTCTCTGGGATGAGCACCGACCGTGAGGAAAACACTCTGCCTTATGACATTGCAGTTCCTGGGAATCAGCTCTCACGCTTTCTTGCAACACGTGTTCTTTTTATCAGTAGGCAATCTAGTAGTGGTATCATGCATGGGGACCCTGTGGCCACCCTAATGGTCTGGCTGGGCTGGAAGTCTAATGGAAGGTTAGATGGTTTTGTCCCTATTTCTTGAATTAATCAGCCAAGGTCAACCTTTTATCCAGTGTAACAGTGGTAATACATAGCAGAAAAGTGGTTCTCTTCAAGTACTGAGAGACAGCTCAGACAGAGCCCTCCCCCTCCCTTTTCTCCCTGCCGTGTTGTTGAACCTCTGCTAATTGACTGTATATATTTTACTTTTCCACCACACTCCTTGGCAATTAATCCCAGTGCATTTATAAAGGATTTAAACACTTTTATCCAGATTTCAAGAGGTGAGTCAGCAAAGACCCAATGGTGTTGACATGATAATGACAAAGCAAAGGATAAAACTTAGATCTGGGGAATTCATTGGTGGTTTTCCTACAGGTTTATGGTAATTGTAGCCATGGATTGCAACCTTTACTTCCATCTGCATAGAACATGGTGTGTGGTCTGCACATAACCTTAGAAATTCATCATCTTCTTGCCAATGTATGAAGGGTAACTGTTACTTCTGACCAGAACCCAAGCCACTGAAGTGAGGCACACATACAATTTTAGTAGGATTGGGGTCCCCTGCAGTTAAATACACACTCTTCTTTTATAGTCAGCATAGTAAATTGGTAAAAAGAGACAAGATATCACTGTTAGTGGTTTTGGTGTAGCAAAGTATGTTATTAAGTCCTTCCTCCAGTGTCCAGGATCCAAAGACTTTCATATTTCTGAATAACAGATTCAGATAATCAGTAGCATGATAGATACTGATATAGAAGCCTGACTAACAGATGGCTTTGAATAAGATGGAGTTTGGAAGGGCACAATTCAACATATTTCTTTTTCTGCCAGAGAATTACCACATCCTATTTACAGATCATCTGTGTGTATTTGTCCAGGCTCATTCCTTCTATAAATCTTTTGCTGTGAATGGAATCAGGGCAGGAATTTTACTCAGCTCTTAGTGGAATTTGTTTTGTGAGCTTTGGCTTTTACAGTGTGGTTAAAAGAGACCCTAAAGGATAGCTGTTCTCTGAGGTTTTTAAATTGCTCATTTAAATTCCTATTTAAAAGTAGTCTCTTCTTTTAAGTGCTGCCTGTTTGTGATCTTCAGTGTTACAGACATTGAAAGCTAAAATTAATATAGCATAATTAATTCACTTTTTTTATTCATACAAAGGCACTGATATTTCATAGGCCTTGAAATATAGAAAAGGTGTAGACATACAGCCTGAGATTAGAGACAAAATTTGCATTACCTGAACTGTTATTTAACCAGATTCTACTTCCCCATAAACCTAATTGAAAAAAAAAAGAGTAAGTCACACCTGAGATGTTAATTGTATCACTTTGTGCCCTGAAAGGTGCTGAGTCTGAAGCATACCTGGCAGAGATGCTAACTGAGGCTGTTAAAGGAAAGAAGTCTACTACGGTTAAGTTTTCTTGTCTTTACCACAACAGGATCAAGATGATCAGTCACTGCCTGAACAGGTGATGTGTTTTACAAATTTTAGATTTGCTGTGACAGTCAAGGAAGTAATTACGAAATGAAGAAAGATTTTGGTGGGAGGGGGTTGCCAGGACCAGAGTATGCTCTGTATCATCGTGCTGCATTTATTGTGGTTCTGTACGTGGGAGAGATGCAGGAAAGTATTACTGACCATTCTTTCAGCCTTCTTCTGGCTTGTCTTCATCTTAGTCTTCTCCTTGTAAGTATGAACTCCTAGCCCCTTATCATGACCAATTTATCTTTTCACTACACATCCATGATTAATCTGTAATGGAGTTATCCTAGCAGATGCCTTATTGAAGCCTAAAAAAAGACTGTTTCACACAGAAATGAGGCAGTCTTGCCTGGGAAAAACACCTGTCCTGGGTTCAACAACAGCAGTCATCTTTTCTTCTCCTTAGCAGCTGGGGCAGCACTGTGTTTTTGACTTTCAGCCTGGGAACAGCGCTGATAACACCAATGTTTTCAGTTACTGCTTAGAATGTTTTGGTCCGACCAAGGACTTTCTGAGTTTCATGATCTACCACAGAGGAGGGGAAGCCGGGAGGAAGCAGAGACAGGACACCTGACCCAAACTGACCAAAGAGGTATTCCATACCACAGCACATCATGCCCAGGATGAAAAAACAGAGGGCAGCAACCCAGAAGAGGGGAGTTCGCTGCTGGGTTGGGCTGGGTATCGGGTGGTGAGCAGTTGTGTTCTCTTTCTTTGTATTTCTCTTGTACTATTATTGGTGGTAGCTGTAGTGGTTTGTGTTACACCTTAGTTACTAAACTGTTCTTATCTCAACCTGTGGGAGTTGCATTCTTTCCATCCTCCTCCCCATCCCCCCAGGAGCTGGGGGGAAGAAAGTGGGAGGAGTGAGTGAGCAAACTGCGTGGCTGAGAGGCTTAAACCATGACAACACCAAAAAGACAAATCTAGGAAATCTGAGTTCTGATGGTGAATTTGGTAAAATTGTGAAGCAAAACATTTTGGTGTTTTACTGTTTCTTTGAAATTCTAGTCAGTTAAGGGGCTATTTTCGTGACCAAGGCTACTACTGTCTTATTAATTGAAGTATGTAGTAGAAGGCATCTTTCAAAGGATATAAAAATCAAACCTGGTTATAAATTGACTGCTTTTTTCAGTTGTTGTACTCTGTGATGTATCAGGGAGGTTTTCTGCAGGTCTTAATGGAAGTTTCTGCATGCCACTTCTGGAATGAGGTGAAATGCACAAGGAAAGATGCACAGGTACTTATTTAAATATAGTTCAGGTCTCTGTTAGGGACGAAAAGATCTCCTACTTTTCCATTGAAGATATCCTACTTTGCAAATCACTTCAAAGGAGAAAATACATGTTAGCAAATCACTACATGACTAAGACAAGTTTTCAAAACCAATGCAGTGTGTTTCCCTGTATATTTTTACAGTATCTCATTGAGTATTAAATCTCATGAGTTCTACATACTCAAGTTGTAGGCTGCTTTTTCTGTGTATCACTTATATTTCATTGCCAACATGACATGGTAATTTTTTCAAATTAAAACACTCCAAGTGGTTTTATTCTCCCAGCCTTTCATCTTTACTGTTTTCAAAATGGGTATTATAAAACAGCTTTCCTTTAATCTCTCTCCATAATCATTTTAATCATTTTGGGAGGAAGGGATTCTATCAGATGCTGCCAGATACTCTTACACTTTCATGTTTTGCCACTAAAATCTGAAATATGAGAATTTGGTTTAGCAAAGAGTCTATATGTGAGTGTTTCCTCTTGTCTTGAAAGCAAGGATGTATGTTAGTCCTTCTTAGTAGTTTCATATATGATTAAAACCTAACTTGTTTTAAAACTAGATTAATAAACCTTTTAAAGTCCATTTTCCCTTAATTATAATAGCATGCCATTTATCCTATTACTGGCCAAACTGATTTTAAAGGGACAGTTCACTCCAGTAAACACCTGTGCACACATCTGTAGGATAGAGCTGAAAATACTGGTTTTAGCTCTAGATAAAATGCCATTTAAATACTAAAATGTTTTCAATTTTCTTGCAGGGTTAATGTTGTTTCTATCACGCTACCTATAAAAGAAGAGATTAAAAAACCAGAAAAGAGTTGTTCTGTTCCACTCTCTGAAATACTACTTTTTTCCGGCAATGCACTCTGAGCAAGATGAACCTTGTAATTTTAAAGATTACCCCATTTAAATTTTCCAAGCATTTTATTACTCTAAGTAGAGTAACGTAGCTCTACGTTGAGTGTAACCAGGAGAAGAAACTCTAATGTTCTTCACTGGGAGATGTTTAAGAGGTAATGTATCTTTAAGTGTCTCCGCCTCTGAATCCACCCACTTCTTGATAGCTGCAGCAGCCTTGTTGACTCACAGAAGCTGTGTTCATGCAATAGCCAGCAATGAGACGTATTTCTCAGAGATTTTAAGAGCACACCTCCTGCTATGTATTTCGCGATCTAGCTTGCTGGGACTGAAGGTATATGAAAGAAACAGTTTTCAGTTTCTAAGTTATTGCAAAAGATAGATCTTCCTCTCATCCCGGAAAATCCTGACAGACCAGTTGGATACCTTTCAGGCCTTAACCAAGAACTTTCTCTGCTCTTCCCACTGTCTTTTTTGTAGTAGAAAGACCTGAGATACCCTTAAGAACTGTGAATCTGACTAATTTAAACAGATGGCTAATCCCAATGCTGTCTGCAATGGACATCTACATCATCATCATCATCAGAAACAGAATAACCTCTTAAAAAGTGGAATCTATAAGAAAAATGGAATTACAAATGGAATGAAGGTAAGGTTTAATTGTTTACCCTAATTGCCTCAATATTGAAAACAAGTAAGTAGTTGCAACATTACTTATTAGCCTAGTTTTATGGCAGTCTTGGTCTCCATTGAACAGGTTCTATGGATTGGGCTTATATGTTAAGTTTTATAATCTTGGGACCTGACGCTGGCCTTTTTTCTGTCATCCTAAACTGCCGTTGAGAGTTGTGAATGCTCCAGCAACATACTGCTGGTGCTGTGGATCAACTAGTCTCTAATTCATATCAAACACAACAAACACTTGCATGCTGAAATGCAGTAGTTTCCTTCTAAAGCTTAACCAATGATGGAGTTGACTTTATGTTGCATTAACCACTAATGGAACGCTGTTTTATCAATTTAAAGTGTGTGTGGAGTAGTTTTTAGTGTGATTTGTTGCTGTACAATGAAAAAGAAAAAACATATGCAGGGGAAGCTGTCATTTCTTGATTTTTACATTACTGCAAGGTTGGTTTAACTGATGCCTGCACTTTACTGATGCCGGCTCTCTCCAGTCTTGTACTGCTTAAAATCCAAGCCAGTTTGCTTCCTAGTTTCTCAAGCTGTTCTCTTTGAAACCAGCACTCCTCATTTATGTGAACACTTTGTAGAACAGTTGGCATGTAGGAACCTAAAGAATAAACCACAAAACCAAAGGTCTGCTTCTGCCAAAAGAAACCGAAAGAACCCAAATCTACAGGTTGTCTGTCTGCAATGCCTGTTCTTGAGAACCTACTGTCTGCCTTGAAGTGGCCTAATTCTGGATCATGATGTGGTCGTTAGTAGAAAGTCTTGTAATGATGAGAAAAAGGCTGGCTTTACAGTGGAGTGTGATGGTGGGAGGGGAGTGGAGAAGGTTTCTTTTGGAGCCTGAGCACTGACCTGACTATCCCTACTGACAGCTTTAGACAATGGCTGTGGTGAGGGCTCCACTGTTTTAGAACTAAACTACTATCTTTTATCTTTCTGGAAATGTGGCTGTCACACACCTAGCACTCTAATGAAGGCACACCCAGTGTCATGCTTAATGATTGTCTGCTTTAGATGTCTCCCTTGGTACTGGTGTTTCCCAATCTTTGGCTTGTGTAGTAGGATGAGGAAAGCAAAAATGCTTGCACAATGATTGAAAGGCCTTCCTTGGGATTCACTTCCACAAAACTAATCTGGCATCCTTTTCTATGTCATCATTTTATGTATTAGCTCTTCGGCACAATGATGTCTGAAATCTCTGCTTTCACTTTGAGTGGCAAATTTCAGCAAGCCTTGATATTCAGTTATTGTTAACCTTCTGCAAGTGAGCAGTTTTGAAAGCAGTAGACTCCCATGAGGGGATTAATTAGAATTTCCTCCTTAGTAGGAAAGCCATGGCTAGAGAAATAAAGAAGAATATTACTGGGGGTGAGCAAAAAGGAAATAAAGATTGACCTGAAAGTGGTGGCAAAGAAATGAAGAAAATGTCAGTAGATGTATCTGCTAGATTAATAAGGTCATAGAAGCACCATGTGGTTGAAGGAAAAGAGTTTTTACCCTGCCATGTGATGTGTAAAAGAAGCACTGAACCACTAATAAATGTCATCCATGGCTGAGGAAGTGGTGAGGAAGTAAAGCTTTAGAAAGTTCAGGTGGCTTATCGCACGCAGATTTGGTATATCCGGGTCTAACACTGTGTTCCAAATTACTTGTCATTTCCCCCCTCTTCCTGCTTCAAACACAGATTAGGAAAGAAGGAAACAGTAATAGACAGGAGTCCTGTATGAACCAGGAATCTCATTCCTGGTAGGAATCTCCCCATTCCTGTCTGGTCTGTTTCTCCACCCCAGCTGCCTCACCCTGTTGGGTACTTATGCTATATCCTATTTTACAGGAACAGATACTGTTCCTTCCAACCTGAGCTGTTTACATGGCATACTGTTCTAGGTGTGCAACTTCACACAGTCTTCCAGAGTGTTTGCATTTGCAGCACCTTGCTGAGGTGTGCTTCCCACTTCAGAGCTGGGATCTGAGGAGTAGGCAATATGGCAGCTGGGTGCACAAGGAATTCTGTGCAGGGACCAGACCCAGGTTTGTCACTATTCCAGTCATCCTCCTTCCTTCTCTTTTGCTCTTTCTCCACGTTGACCCAATTTTCCCTAACATTTTCACACACATGCGCACACATGTATATGTACTTTACTGCTTGTTGAATAAATTAATTCACTACTAACCACCTTACACTGAAGGTGACATACAGTGCTAGGATATTCAAAGGACATGACTGATGATGCTGGTTCTTAACACTGAAGACTTGTGGCAGTTCTGAAACTCTTGGGATTGGTTACAGCTGGGATACTGTGCAAGGAGCGGAGGAGCGTGTTCTGGTTTGAGAGAAGCAACTGATGGTACAGAGGCTTCAGCAAGGGCATGGCACAGCAAAGTCTTCTAAGTCAGTAATATATAGCAATGGTTGCACACAATTGACTGACTGGAACATCAGGATTTGCAGAAATCTTCTCCATAAACCCTTTTTTTCTAGGGAGCCCACAGGAAGCACTGGCTTTGGAAAACACTGCTTTTGAAAACACTGGCTCAGGAGCAATGTGTTTTGCACCTTAATGATGTAAGGATGTTTTTTGTGTCTGTGAGTGCATGACAGAAATAGAGAAGGAGTTCTGATACAGCAAAACCCCCAGGTTACCAAAGAAAGGATTTTGTTTAATGGTTTGGGGAAGGTAATTAGGGATGATCAAATGTGGGTGAGTAGGGAGGTTCTCTTTGCTTCTAGCAAGCTGTGGCATACCAAGGACAGGAAAGGAGGTATCCGAGTGATAAAGAAGCAGCGAAGCACCCTGCCAGAAGAGAAACTGCTGTTGTGGGGAAAGAGCTCTACCCCTTTGGGGTGGGACTGCTGGTTTGAATAGCTTCTGTGATTATTTTAAGTCTGACTCACTCA
Source organism: Forpus xanthops (assembly GCA_032466535.1). NCBI lineage: Eukaryota > Metazoa > Chordata > Aves > Psittaciformes > Psittacidae > Forpus > Forpus xanthops. The sequence continues at coordinate 12,377 of JASSUY010033147.1, forward strand.
AGTCTAGCTGATAGCACAGATTCCCACACCGTAATGAGCCCAGGCCTAACCACATCCCCGCAGCCATGCATCCTTGCATTCCTTGTAGCATATATCCTTATAGAAGCTTTACAATACCTAAAGAAGGGCTACAAGTAATTTGGAGAGTGACATTTTACTAGGACATGTAGGGATAAGACAGGGGGGAATGGCTTTAAGCTGAAAGAAGGAGATTTAGATTTCTTATTAGGAAGAAGTTATTCCCAATGGGAGTGGTGAGGCACTGGCACAGGGTACCCAGAGAAGCTGTGGCTGCCCCATCCCTGGCAGTGATCAAGGTCAGGTTGGACAGGGCTTTGAGCAGCCTGCTCTAGAAGAAGGTGTCCCTGCCTGTAACAGGGGTGGAACTGCATGAGCTTTAAGGTCCTTCCTGACTTAAGCTGTTCTGTGATGCTGTAATTCATTGGAAGGTGAGCTACAGTAAGATACAAACATTGGCAGGTGGGTTGCGCGCTGTGTCTTTCACTTCATTAGAGATTTTAAGACACACAGATGCTTTATGTTCTTCCAGAACTTGTAGCGTGGACTTGCCTTTATCTAAAGCACAGTTCAATAGATACCCTATTTATTTATGCAATTGTAGTATCCAGGAGAAGGTACTTTCCTAGCAATGGTTTCTTTTGCTGTTGTATTGCTGTTGATTGGGCATCAATTGTAGGTAACATTGGATTTTTAAACAATAAATCTGTTTGATTACTAGAAACACCTTTTCCTAAAGTACACGTGACAATTTTTTTGATAGATCATTTCCTCAGATGCCTTCAAGACAGTATAAAGCTATTTGCATATTCATTTTTTTCTGTTCTGCACTGAGAATGGCATTAGCTTGTGATCAGAATGGCGCTTCACTTGCAGTGAACAGCATTACAGCCTTTTCCAGGGCTTCCAGTCTCCCTTCTGGAAGAAAACAAAAAGAGCTTGGGATTAAGTCAAACCCAGTAATATTTGCCCCACTTATTTGATGGCCCCAAAATGTGATAGCTTCTGCCATTTGGGGGCTCTATAATTCAGAAGCTGATTATATTTACCCTCTGTCCTGTGACATCTGGACCCCCTCCTAACTGTTCTACTCTGCTATTGATTTGATATTCCAGCAGCCATCTTAGTAGCTGTCACGCTTTTGGCTCCCCTGCTTTTCCTCTTCCCCTTTGTGTGCTTCAATGTCACTTACTCCCTAGTGAAGATCTTACAGAAAACATTGGTTGTTTAAAAAGAAAGTCATGAAAGGAATATGTCATGCAACTGTTCTCATAGGAATCATTTTCTTGTATGTTACAAATGCCCCCTGTAATTTCTCTGTGCTCTGTCCTCTCACATATACAGATAGCTCTTATTTCATGTGTGCTTGCAGTGGTTCGTGCAACTGGGACATTATGGATGCATACTCAATACAAATGTTAATGAGTCCTGTGGGGAAAATGTAAGCTGATTCCCACAATTAGAGTCACATGATAAGGTTTATTAATGAGAGAAGAGAAAGAAGAGAGGGTTAAGGCTGATCAGACACAGCCTTTGCATGGGTTTGCAGCCTCAGCTGCACAACCATAAAATGATCTACCGCCAGAATCTTCTCCTGAAGTATCTTTATTTCTTGGTGCTGCTTTGTGTAAGAAATAAACTGAAAGGGCACTTTGCTGGCCCCAGCTTGTTTCACCTGCAGCACCTAAGCCTTTTGAACCTGTTCCACAGCACATACATTAGTGGAAAGCTCAATCTTCATAAGCCCTCTGGGTTTCATAGCTGTAGTGACAAGAAGTAAATACTGAGAATTGGTTTCCAGTCAGAGTTCTCTACCAATTATTACACCTGTTGCTTCAGCTGCACCACAGACATGACCTCCTCATCCTCAGTTCCTGCCTTCTCTTCTCCTTAGTTTCGAGCCCCAGAAATTTGCTGCTTTGTACCGGCACTCTCAGCTAATAATCACAGGTCTCTGATCCACACCCTTGTTTCTGTCATCTACTCTGCTATGTGATGAGCTCAATGCATTGGAAGCAGGAAATGTTGAAGAAGTCTTTCTGCAAACTGAGATGTGACAAATGTGTAGGCACGTTAAGCATTGCTACAAGAGTGTTACATATGTGCTGCATGAGATTCTACATGCAGTGCTAGGGGTCACATGGCACAATAAGTTTCCAGTAGGGATGGAGTCATTACCCTGTTAACGCCTGGAATATATAAATTCCACTAATTAAATTTTGGTAGTTTGAGCCCTGCCTGGCAAAACCAGCATGGTTTGAAAGACCGAGCATGCCAGGTCTTTGAGGACAACCAACCTCCTCTTAGCACAAGAACATGAAACAAGTGAATGTACCAGGAGGCCTGTTCAGCTAAACAGATAATCCATGACTGATCTTCAATGCAAAAAATAAAGCAGTATTCAAAAGGCAGAAGCAGGAATAGGGTTATGAAATAGGAGTTTTAAAACACTGCAGGAGCATGAAGGGTTGTTGTTAGGAAATACAAAGCTCACCAGGAGTCAACATTTGTGGAGGACATCAAGGGAAGCAAGAGGAACTTTAACTGCTACATTAATAGTAAATGAATAAGCACGTAAAATGTGGCTCATTGCTGAATGGTGTGGGTAACTTAGTGACTGTAGACACACGTTAAGGCTGAGCTATTCCATGTTTTCTTTCACCAACAAAGTCTTCCAAGCCTCTTTGTTGTCAGACTACCAAGAGTAGAAGATGGTTGAGTCCTGGATCTATTGAGAACTCTCAGCCCATACATGTGGATGGGATCAGAAGGAAGTATCCAAGTGAGCTGGTTGATGTCATATTGATATCACACACTACCATCTTTGACAGGTCACAGATATTAAAAATCATCCTTGATAACTTAAGAAAAGCAAATGTTCAACATGTCTTGAAAAAATAGGATAACTTCTAGGAAATATACTTTTCTATAAGGGAAGGTCAGGAATCACAGGCATGGATGTACCAAATAGAAACTAAGTTTGTCTGACTGATCATCTTCTATGATGAAGTGGCCAGATTTTTTGAATGAGAGCAGAATGATGGGTGCCATCTACCTGACTTTAATAATACTGTCCTCTTATGCTCCTTGGGACATTACGGTCTTGAAGGGTACACTACTATATGTGTTAATAACTGGCTGTATCATTGGTCTCAAAGAGTAGTGGTTAATGGTTCATACTTTGCCTGGAGGCTGGAGAGGTTTCATATATGGGGAAAAAAAGAAACAAATAACAGCACTGGGACATGTTGCTCTGGAGCCTTCATCATGGAGGTTTTCAGGACCCACCTGGGCAAAGCCCTGAGCATCCTACTGGGAATTTGGTGTTGACCTGCCTTTGAACACAAGGACAAACCAGAGACCAGTTGAGGCCCCATCCAGCTGAAGTGAGTCAGTGACCCTTTCATGTAAGGACACAGTATTTCTTTGGTGTAGGAGTCAGCTGCAGTGGTAAAATAATGGACAGTACTGATCCAGAACCCCAGTGGGGCTTCTGTGGGTAATCACCGGGCAAGCAGCTTATTCTTGCTCAGTAGAAGTAGTTAGTAAATGTAAGCCATGAAGTGGCTAGTCCCATTGCCTATCTGCTTATGCCCCTTCACCTTTGCAAGCTGTAAACTGCAGTCTACCTTTCAGATATAAGCAAGCTAATGTGTATTTTCTACCTATTATGTCCATGGACATAGCTGGCTGCAGGAAATTGCAGAAGCAAGTTCATGAATATAAGGGGCAGATGGATAAGATATTGGCTGCTTGCGGACTGTCTGCATTTCTGTCTGAGCTGGCACAGGCAGGAGCATGTTTATAAGCCTCACCAATATTCCATCACTTTCCCAAATTCCACCCCCTTGCTTAAGGCACCATTTCCACAGGGACTGGCAAAGCTGCAGGTGTCCATTTGAGCCTGTGGGGTGTAAGGCAGGGAAATTTAGAGGCATGTAATAAACATATATAGAAAAAGGAACATATTGCTACAATAATGCTTTGAACTGGGTGTTCCATTCATCCTGTCAGGGTATTAAACCACTCAACTAGTCAGGCACCACCAGTAGATTGTTTTATTTGAAGCGTTAAGTCCTCAAGATGCTGAATGTCAACCTCCATGCTGGCTGATTCATCAGTTATGTTGAAACAACACATGCCTTCAAAACTGGAGCAGTGTTTATGGCATTGAAGAAGGAGATATTCTACCACCAGTCGATTTTGTAAAGGTCCTTGATGCACAACTGTTACCTTCCTGGGAAAATAACAATGAGGACCATTGACATCAAAAGGACTTAGCATAGCATAATTCTGCGATACAGCTACTGGGATTTACATGATTCCATTTTCCCCTGGAGTTAATATTTTGGGGAAGATATCATCTGGAAGAATTTCTGTGGTTACCACATTTCATTCTGGAGGTGTTATATTAAAATCATAGGGGTTTTGATTATGAATATTCTGGCTATTTAAGAAAAAAAAAAACTTTTAGTAAGATGTGAACTCCAGTGTTTATTGTTTAACTACTGGTTAGCTTCTTTAATTGTTCCTTCAAAGTCCCATTCATTCTTTCAATCTAGCCATTAGTTTAGGAGTGTTAGGCAATGTGGAATATCCAATCTTTCCCTAGCCCTTGAGCACAATCTTGCACATTATGTCCAATAAAGTGTGTTCCTTGATCGCCTTGCATTTGGTGAGGAGGTCTGTATTGATGAACGAGTTGTTCTAAAGCTTCAGTTGTGTTGTGCTGCTTAGCATATTTGGTAGGTTCAGCAAAAGCCAGTCCTGACACCACATCCACTGCGGCGAATTCATATTGCCACTACTTAAACAGGGGCAGGGGGCCCGTGTATACAACTTGCCTGGTATTCAAGGCTCACTGACCTCATTCTGTTTTTCCCCATACCCTATATAATGCCTTTAAATGTAGCTGCTTACAAGTAACACAATTACCTGTACATTTTTTATAAGTATGTAATGGCTGTTGAAAAGAAAGTGTTAGCAAAAATCTCTCACCACCTTCCAGAGTAGTAGATTTTTGCTGCCTTTTTCTATAAAAGTAGCTATGTTTGGTACCATAACTGCAAGTGGGGAGTGACTTTATTCTACAGTCATTCTCCAAGTACTGACTGGTTTTTGAACTGGCCAAATAGGATTATTAAAAGCAGTCATGGTTTCCTTAACAATTGCCACTTGTTAAAGTGCCTGAATGGTTTGAATATTTTCCTTTCCCTCCTAGAATATGATATTGATTTACAGTTACCACCTTGCAAGCATGGGCAGCACAACAGGATCCCACTTCAGGAATCCATGCAAGAGGGCTATAGATCAAATAGCAAATCCTGCTTGTGGAGTCCTGAAGAAAAATCAGCCATTTAAAGTAGCAAGTGTCTGTCTTGCCAGCAGATCAATACCCAAGATATATTCTTCCACTGGGGCAATTAACGCTATCTTAGTAATTGGAGTGGTGTTTCCTATTGCTAAGGTAACCTTAGCTCAGAGGGCCGGGGCCAGATTTCCTCCATCTCCACAGATCTGTGATGTGGCTACTTTATTATTATTATTACTGTGTAATATAGCAACTTCAGCTCCAGAATCCACTAGAGCTGACACATGTAAAATCCCCCCAGACTTTATGGTTAAAGGAATAGAAGGCTGTCAGTTCCCCTCAATGTAAAAAGCTATAGTGGGAGAAATTTGAGGAGATCTTCCAAGCCTTCATTTCTGCTGTTTTGGCATTTTCCAAATGAGGTGGCAGGCAGGGGTGGAAGATGGGCACAGAGTTAGTGGTGTGGCCGGGGCAGTCGGTTTTTTTGCTTAGGAGCTAACTTTTGCCACCAGAGAAACATTTCTGTATGTAATGATGTAATCCCATTTATTTCTGATTGTGGGACACCATCTTGGACAAGATCATTCCACATTTATTTCCTCATCACCTGCAATGTAACTCCTTGGTTTTACCAGCTTTCCTTTATTCACTGATAACCATCCCAATCTCCCTGTTAACTTGTGAGAAGAATGCATTGCTGTTTTCCATAGCAATCTGTACATAGCCATTTCAGTTGTCTGGGGGATAGCCACCACCCCATCACCTATCTCAGGCCATGTTTCTGACAGGGCCCGCATAGCCAGGAAAGTGGTCACTGAGGTTCAGCACTCAGTATTGGGCAATCCAGTGGAGACGCAGGTACCATGGAACTCAGTCAATGCTAGAAGTTGACCCAACCTGCTGTTTTCACCTGTATTTCAAGGATCAGTGTAGGTGGAGTTTGCCACTGTGCTTTAATCTGTCCCACAGCATGTCTCAAGTATGATTGACTCTAAGTCAATCACAGGTCTATGCTATTTAGAGACAGATTTTCCACTTAACCAACACATAAGACTAAACGGCAATTAGTAAATGTGTGTTTTCTATGCTTCAGCTGCAGGTCATTTTACTGTATTTATAATCCTTCCCACCAATCTTCCATTATTTCCAGTCTCTATAAAACAGGAGTTTTCAACAGAATATAAGCTAGCATCATGCTGCCTCTCAGAGCTTGCTGTTTGCTAATGTGCAGTGGGGATTCAAATCCTGCTTTATAGGCTATGAGACATATGGATCCTTTAAGTTATCATAGGATCATAGAATGGTTTGGGTTGGAAAGGAGCATCCAGTTCCAACCCCCCTGCCATGGCCAAGGATGCCTATGCAGGTCAGTTTCTGCTGCCACCAGATATATGAACTCTCTCATGGTTTGTTATTTTTAAATATCTATTTAAAGAAACTCTACTTTTGTTGTGGCAAGGTCTGTGGCATTAACCAGCAAAACAGGAAATTAAATCTGCCTACAATGACCAGTGCTTGGCCAGAGAATTCCTGCCATTCCTGCCAGCTAATTTTTCCACAGGAAACGCTTCTAGAAAGGAATCAAGCCAGAAGTTTTGTGAGACTATTGTCTGAGAGTTGTCACTGTGAAATGTATGTCGAATTGGGAAGGAAAGTGTCATTTAAGGAGAAGAGCAGGCAGCAAGAACCAGCTGTGTTGTGTGCCAGACCCAAGAGGAGTTGGGGCATTTTGCAGGTTAGGATATATTAATCACAGAATGATTTGAGTTGGAAGAGACCTTAAAGCTCATCCAGTTCCAATCTCCTGCCACAGGCAGGGACACCTTCCACTAGACTAGGTTGCTCCAAACCCCATCCAACCTTGCCTTGAACACTGCCAGGAGTGGGGCAGCTACAGCTTCTCTGGGCATCCTGTGCCAGTTCAGCCAGATGGCTAGAGCATTCACTTTGATGTATTCAGTATAAAGCTGCAAGGAGAAGAGCTGAATTCTTAGGGCAGATACTATATCCGTGCACCCAGGTCTTAGCACAAACCTGTTTTGGCCAGGTGACTTTCTTCCTCCTGTAGTCCCTTGAATTTGTGGGAGAACAAGCAGTGTAGCCTTGTCTGTTCTTCTGACCATCTCAGTCTTAGAAATTATTCAGCTGCATCCTTTCCTTTGTTAATTTGGCCAAGCACAGGCTTTGACCTGTGCTCTGTCATTCCACCTCTTCTGGAAGATCTGTTTTTCTCCTTAGCCTACCAAGAAGTGATGAATTATCCACTTAGCAATAGGAATATGGAACTTTGCAGTGGGGAGCTGAGACTTCTAGCCATTTTAGCTGACATCATGCTGCACTTTGCTTCCTCCAGGAACTTCCATTGGAGTTTCTGCTTCCCTGTCATTGTTGACGATTCATGTTGTCTGAAGCGCTGACATACATCCCTCTCTGTGACTCACACTTGTCTATCTGAGGCTTCAACTTGAGTAATCTTCTCATAGACTCAAAGCTGTCAGCCTACAAGTGGAACCACAGCAGCCATTTGTACATTCGTAAGCTTCTTGGGGCCGTTCAAGAGTGCTTCACTCTGTCCCTGTATTTCAGTTTTCTGTCTATTCCCTGTGTTTCACAAAACTTTGTGCTTGTCTTCTGAAGACAAATGTAAATGTGTCTGAAAGACAAATTTCTCCCTCTGTGGTCCGCAGGCTGTGTTCATGATACAAAGGTATCTGTGATCAGACGTTTGTGCATGCTGTTGGGGGGAGATCTGTAAAGATTGCCCAAGCCACTGCCTAGAGAGGACAGGATAGAGTTGTTTCCATCCAGTCTTAACAGCCATGTGTCAGTGACTGTAGTGATTTAGATGGGAACTCTGGGTGCCAGGAATGTAACTTGAGAAATACATTTAAGACCAACCCTGCTTGTCACATTGCAACTCATTGTCAGCTGTGCCCTGAAAGCATCCCATCCCCTTGATCCCCTCAAATACATCTCCTACTCAGGCCACCTGCTGATCAGCCTCGATATTTCAGATACAGGTACCAACAATGAAACAATTCAAAGTGAATGAACTTTTGTTGAAGGGATTTCATGGTCCAAGAAAGCATTTGAAAAATCAATGTATTTTTCTAGCTTCTTAAGGTCGTATTCATGTAAGTTCATGAGTCTGAGCTTTTGAACTTCCAGCAACCTCTGGACATCAGGCATGCTCAAAGGGAAATTTTTACTTTGGCACAAAAAATGTGTCTGCATATCTCTTGGTGTCCTATCTTCTTTATGTAAGGCTTTGCTCTCCTGTGCAGTTTTATCCTTGCATCATTGTTATATAAACAGTATTTTGTTTGCATATGTGGGTGGTAAGATTGGGACATTCTCGCAGGTGCCAGGGTGTGTTAATCCCAAAGAGGAAAACCTTCTTGGCTTTTGTTGTTCTGCTTTGATCATGAAGGAGACAAGCCCTGTTAAATTGTTTTGATGCAATCTCCATCCCTTTTCCTCTCCTAATCACAATCATCTATCACCTATGGGCCATCATCCTCAGTTTCTTTTCACTTGCCTTAGGTTATAAGAGAACCAACTGTGAGATTTTTGTAAGTCCTTACGTGTCAGGTCGGTGCATCTGGGGGTAAATATGTAAAGGGATTTACAAAGTAGATTCTGCTTTCTCTGTGTGTCCAGTTTCATCCCAGGTTAAGAAATACACAGTTACATTATCAAGTAACCCAGGAAGAATCCCACATGGGTGGAACTTGTCTATTGATAATTTGTGGTCTTCAATGGAATTCCTGAACGGTGTCTCTTCAAGTTGGACTCAGAGCTTTTGTTTCTAAAATCTAATTCTTACCTATCATCAAGCAGGAACAAGTACAGATTCCAAAACAAAAATGATCATTTGCCAAATTCTACGCTCTTTAAAGAAAATAGCTAACATTTTCGCTTTTCATTCTGTGACAAGTATGCTGCTAAACATGCTAAATCTATTTGCTTGTTCTTGAAATCCTCACATGTTTTCAAGGGACGGAAAGCTTATGAATTCTGTAATCTGTCTTTGTTTTCAGATGTATATGAATGGAACTGGTATATTGACATGCAGTAGAGTGAAATGCTGGATATGTTGTGTGCATTAGTGAGACTTGGCAAGATAATTAAGAGTGAGTTTGTGTCCTGAGACAGGAGATGCAATTCAGGAACCGAGAAGTAGCGTTAATAAAATTCAGTTTCACTTGGTAAACCTTTTGTGCCAGGAAAGGTATAATTTATCTCATCCCTGAAAAGGAATTGATTGGCCTCCTCACATCCATTGCTCACCAATGAGAGCTAAAGAGATAAAATTCTGCAAAAAATTAGTGTCTTTAAGCAGAGATATACAGGATCAAGAAGGGCTGCAAGGAGTCTGATGGTTTTTTTGTATGTCCAATGTAAGGATGGATAGCTTGCCTGAAGCCCTTGTCTTTGGACATTGGTGCTCAGTGTAGTAACCCAGCAGTGTACTTCTTGTTATAGCAGCAGTTCCCAGCATGAAGTAGTCTCCAAGATCCTTCTACCTCTCTTCATGTACGACGTCTTCCCAAGCACACACGTCCACCCATCCATTTCCAACAAGCTTTTCTCTGCACTTCATTAGCATCTTGTCTCTTCCTAAGTTTCTGTTGTGATGAGAGAAATTTCTTTATTGCCCTACTATATAAAGGAAGTTCCGTCATCACCTCTTTGATTTGGTAAAGAAATCACTGTGGCTTTTGCATTAGAGATGTATCTCTGCAGGTTACACAACAGTCAACAGACTCTCTGCTAGTAAGGAACAAGACAGCATTACCAAGCATGGCAGGTCAAAAAAATGGAGCTCTGTCAGCTTCCATCTCACCCCCAGCCCAAAGTATACATTAATCGGTGGGTTTTAAAATGTTGGTATGAACTTCTTTTTCAGCACAGCATAATTAGATCAAGCAAATCAGAAGGGAAAAAAACACTTTACCCATCCGTAGGTGAAAAATACTGCAAAATTTGCAGAGATAAGGTACTATCAGTAGTTTTTCATATCTGTGATTCAGTATAACTGAAAGCCTTTCAAAACTTGTCTCGCTCTGGGCTGAGAATTATATGGATTTATGTAAGTGAAGCAAAGCAGGTTTTTGTTTGATTTCATCAGTATACCAGAGACTTGTGCTGCTTTGATTGTTTCACTATATATCTGATGAGAAACAAAGCCTTATAATCCTGTGATTTTGTTATAAAGATATTAACATTTACAGGAAAAAAAACTTCATTCAATTACAAGGCATGCAGTTGCTTAGAATATCAGCTTGGCTTGGTTTTATTCCCTAACTAAACACTTTACATGTGTCAAAAAAGTATATAGTTCGGGAAGAGGTGTCTTGTATGAGGGGAAAAAAGCCCTACATACGTGGTTTGTTCTTTCAGCATGGTTAACAGTCAATTTTGGTTGGTTTGGGCTTCATTTCCTGTAGAAATAAGACTTATTTAATGATACTATCTGTCAACTCCTTAATGACTTGTGAACTAGTCAGCCGTTTTCAGTCAGATCTGACAAAGGCTTATCATCCACATTTTCCTCAAAGCAAGCAGCTGGGCACTGGAGAAAAGCCCTGCACATTCCCTGTTGAAAGAGAAGCTGCAGCATGAATTCATTCCTCCAGTACCCTAGAGAATCTGCAGTAGAAAAGAGGTTGGATATATGCCTCAGATAAGGAAGTTTCTGTCAGTATGCTACTTTATTTGACATCAAACTTAGTCAACATAAGGCAGATGCAGAAACCCAAAATTTATTATTCCCAGAGTTCAAGGTGCTGTCTTTATTCTGCTCTAATTCATTTCTGCATGGTGCGTATCTTCCAATTGAATTTCTCTGGAATTTATTTAGTCTGTAAACTTGCTGAGATGAAGACTTCTTTTCTCTCCTCTTGTAAAATGCTTGGTACACATAGGAGCAGTATCTATAAAGTGCTTTCATTCATCAAGGTTTGACTGCTTTTTCCAATATCAGTGATTTGTTACCAGTATTGCATAAAGCAGTTGACCTACCTCCTATTCTAGTTGCTGCTAGTAAGTTAGGATAGAAAAGTGTATTTTAGTCTTATTTCTCAGGGGTTGTTTCTACTCTACCAGTCTATCTACAGATGAAACTTGAGTTCAAGTTAAGTGTTATACTTACTGTTTCACAGTAATTCAATTCTAATTCAGTCATACCCCAGTTCTTCATCTTTAAAGGAGACTGGTCCCAAAAGTGAGCAGAATCAGATTCATCATTTTCTTCTGGCTGGTGTTTATCCATTTCATAAAGGCTCCATGATTTCAGTTCATCTCCTATGATCAAGTACCTCACCTACTCAGCAACAGCATTCTAGTGGGAGCTGTATTTTAGGACATCAGCATAACAGAAAGGGGAATGGATGCAAAAGACAGAAGTGTGCAAGTATGCAAACCTTTACTCTGACAGGTAGTTTCTGTAAGCTTTGGCTGAAGGTTGGCGGTTAGGTATTTTAGAGAGCTTTGACTATATCTTCCTTCAGATTTAGGTAATCAGAATGTTTTGTTTTCAAGGCTACCCATATAATAACTTGAATTGTGTGAAAAGCCTCTCAAATAGCTTTTAACCAGATATCCAAAGAAGATTTTTGTCTTAAAAATGTAGTCTAAAAGACTGACAGAGGGTGGTTTGAGGGTTCTTTAATTTTGTTGCTCTGAGTTTTGCTGGGGAAGCTAATCGAAATATCTCCTCACCCTGATAATTTTCAGTAAGTAACCACCATGACTGACTGACACTTATTTGTTTGAAGACTTCACCATTTGCTGCTTGTTCCTATCTTCCTTTGTTCCAGCTCTGTTCTTTGCTCCATCCCTGGCTTATGGATGACATTTCAAGACTGTTTATTCACTGTTGTGCGGTGTGTGGCATTCTTGGCTGTGTTGCATTCCCTTTTAGCTGTGTGGCTGAAAAAAACAGGCCATTTCCTGCAGGACTCAGACAGGGTTTGCAATGCAGTATTTCTGCAGAGGAATGAGAGATGACCATCAATCAAGTGTAGGCAATCACATTTGTCAGCTCTACCTTCTTAAAATAGGAATGAGCTTTACCCATGAGATCACGATGACAGGGTTACCAATTCTGCTGATAAATCTTCAAGTACAATTTCCTGAAACTATTGGTAGAGGCAAATGAATCAGTAATAATTTCCATGCTATTGGACAAATAACCTCTTTCTCTAACTTGAAACAACTGCTGGAGTCTTGTTTCTATGTTAGCTTCATTTAGCCATGGTTAATACTAGCAGATGCACCTGCACTTTACCTATTTGCATGTTCTGGCAGATCATTGCTGAACTGAACAGGAGTTTGTGATTTTGGGTTCAGTTGGGTTTTTTTTCAGCCCATATTGTTCAACATGCAAAACTTAGCAGAGCTCATAAACAACATTGTTTTAACAATTGAGTAGATAAGAACACTGCCTTTGAAGACTTTGAAGCATTCCGTGTTTTGAAAAGGTGATTCAATTGGAAACAAATGGAATAAAATCAAAATGGCACACACATGTGAGACATTGGAAGTGATGGATGTCCCTAAAGCTGCCAGAAATAGGTCCTTATGTATGGATACTGGTCACTTTTGGAATAGAAAAATTAATTTCTGAGCTGCATGATATCTAATTTATCTAATATTGGTTAGTTTCATGTATTCATATTACTCATCAGGTAGATACAAAACCATGCGTGTCATAAGCCGAGCAGGTTACAATTATGAATAAACAGTTTGGTTTAGATCCCACTTTCACACCTCTTATGCGAAAAGGCACAAGTTCTGATTATTCAAATGGCAGTATCAGGGACAAGGAATCACAGCTGAACTTTTGTAACTCCTCACGTTGAAGGCAAGTTCAGTAAAATCTGTATAAGCAAAGGGAGGGAACAAGGAGCTCCCTCACAAGTGACAGGGTGGAAATGGAGGGGTGAGATAAAGCAGTGGTTGAACTGGAGAGTCCGGCTTGATGGGTTGTCCCAAGGAGCCAGCTTCATTGAGCAGTGTGGTAGTGCTTGGGTGGAGGGAGGTGGAGCTGCCCCAGGGAACAAAACACACTGTGAGAATTAGGTCAGGGGAGTGTTGAGCTCTCTGGGGGTGCTGGCATAGCCCGAGGCTAGAGAGAGAAAGCCAAGAGGAGGTGAAAGGTGGATGGGTTGAGTCTGTGGCAGGTGATGTCAGCCAGGATTAAGGCAAGGAACCAAGGAATGGTGCAGGGAGGAGAAGATGTAGATCTGTAAGCAATTGAAATCTCAAAAGAAAGGTATTGCCTTATCTTTATTTTTCCACATCCTTTTTTTTGCACATGGCAAAGAACTAGGACTGGCAAGCGCATAACTGCAGAAACATGAATTATCTCACAGCCAGCATGTGTATTGAGTAACACGTAGTACTCTGCAATGAAATACTTTAGTGTTGACAGAGCATTTAGTTAAAACAAAAGCAGCAGTTCTTGCCATGGCTGCTACTGCCAGCTTCTTAGCTTACTGCCATTAAGAGAATTCTAGCATAACCTTTTTTGTAACTGTTTGCAACACTCTTGTTCTGTTTGTCTGTGCTTGTAAGAGCACTTTAATCCGTTCATTCACTATTTTCTTTCTAAAATTTCACTATTTTCTTTCTAAAATTTCACAATTTTCTTTCCAAATCCAAAATTTGGCTGTAGTATTTCTGGGGAAGCATGGTCTCCTCTGCAGCCTGTCTCTAAGATACCAGAAGCAGTTTTGAAGGCTGTGTGGGGACTGTAGTGGATCTTAGAAAACAAGGATAGAATTGCAGGTTTCTTTGTAGGAGTGCAAGTCTTTCACACTATTCTACTGAGGTTTGTAACACAGGAAACACTAAGCTCTCATTCCCTACGGAAGCACAGGGACATCTATGGAATTCCAAAATGAGTCAGCTCTGCTTTGCAGTCAGATTTTTGGAATGGCTACCACAGAAAGTGAGAATCTTTCAAAATTCTGAGGTCTGTGATCCTCTTTTCTGGCAGTGCAGGAATTCTCATGTCAAATCTATTCTCTTCTTGGCATGTTATTATTCTCCTAGAGGTTATATTCTGTTTTAATGCAAATTATCTATACGGTTTGTTGCATCTGAGTAAGAGTACTTGATTTGTCATTCCATCCCCATCAAGATGATCAGTGATAAACTTGAAACTTAAGCTGAAACTGAAGTGTCAAGTGATAAGCATGCTTAAGTGTCAGCTTAAGCATGATTATATTCTTATTTTCTAAACCTTCCTGCATATCTTCATTTACCACTGCACTGTCTGACAGTTGCATTTTCAATTCTCTAGTTGTGGTGCAGGCCCCAATCTTACTGCTTGGTTGTCCTCAAGGAATTTTGGCATACAATAGATGGATCTAGCCAAGCCTATGTTTTTGGGCAATGTGTCTATGGTAGAATCCCAGTTTGAATACTCTTCTATTGTTTTTCTTTCTGGAAAAAAAAGACTTCTGATCTGTTTTGTTCATTAACAAATACTGGATTTTACTCCCACGCTTTGGCTTGCAGTGATTCTGTGAGAATGAAGCAGTAATACTTGGTAAGGCAAACCTGCAAGTAAACTACGTGAACGCAGATTTATGTTGTATTTGACATGAAGTGACATCGTCTCTCTTCACACTTGAACCCAAGGCAACATTTTTCTCCAGCTCTTCAGAAATAGGCATAACGTTTTGTTGGTACCTTTCAAGGTCCCTCAGGGAAACCAATGCCTTTCACTGTATGTTTCTGTATCATTTTCACACAACAGCTCTGATGGACATTATTATACTGAGCACTTAGCTTAATCTGAACTGCCTTAACCCACTTTTCATCCAAAAGTAGAAATGTCCTGTTTATTTACCTTTTAATTTGACTTCTGTGATTAGACTCTAGAAATGGATGGGGTATGAACTGTCATCTCTTTCTGTGTGGATGTAGGGAAGACTCAAGCCAGACCAGCGCTCTGATTGAGCTGAGCCCAGTCCAGTGTCACTGCAGCTTGCAGAGGGAAGGTACAGTCAGGGTACCTTGTTTTCATAAAGCTCAGTGCCAGGAAGCAGTTAACAAGCCTGACATCTCCTGAACAAGCAGTGGGCCAGGATCTCCTGCATGTTACTGAGGCAAGAACTGGCCTTCAGGCATTGCAGAAATCCCCTGGCATATGGACTGACATACTTACTGGCATTATAAGGTCCTTTCCAACCCTAACTATTCTATGATTCTATGATCATGTGTGATCTCCTGCCAGCCTGAAGTGAAAGCACTGCTGGTTAAAGAGAAGAGTAAGAAACATGGTTGGAAACATCAGGTCCTCTCACACTTCAAGCAATTATTTGAACAGGTGACACAGGCTAATGATGTAGATTAGCCTTTGCAGCTGACAGTTCTATTGTTCTGGAAGCAAGATTCACCTCTTTCAGGGGTTTCTCCAAGGCTTTGTGCTGGTGCTTATAGCTGCATTTCCTAAGTACTGAGTCGTGCTTTCTTTGGAGCTCACAGTGCCTTAGCCATATTCACTCACTGGTAGACCCTGGATTTTCCCTCATGAGACCCTGCAGCTGGGCAGCTCTACCTGAGTTTTGTTCTAAGAGATTCCACTTTTTTCTCTTGAGCAGAATGCATACAAAAAATAATATAAATACTATATATAAAATATCTATAAATACTGTTTTACTATACTTTTTATATTCTGGGAGCTGTTGTGCTCTAAGACATTAGTTTTATCCCATGAAAATGAAGAGGCAACCATCCAATCTGTTATGGATTTGGTCCCCCCAGGGGGATAGTCTTGGATTATGCTGGTTATTCTGCATGTCCCTCTTGTCATTCTTGATATTGTATCAAAGGACTTCTGATAGGCCAAAGTTACTCCATTAGTCCCTAAGGAAGCTACCAGGACAGGCACATAAAATTTCTTAATTCAGTTTAGGAGGATTGGTTTCCTATATGAGAATGAGGAGATGCAGATCTTCCTTCCCTGTGGAATGGGAAAGAATGTAAAATAAGGAGTTGATTTGAGTATACTAGTACTGTTTCAGAATTCACTGTGAAGCATTGTGTCTGAAACATCTAAATACCTACAGGAGTGTCTCCTGAGACAGATTCTGTGAGGATTTTATGTACATGACGTTGTCTGTTTTTTCCCCTGCTGCAACTGAGTTTTATTAATTCTTTATCATCTGATTTGTGCTACGGAACATGCTTGTAAGATCATAGTACTTTGCATTTGTGGAGTTCCTCAGAAGTAAATGATCCTAGAATCACAGAATGGTTTGGGTTGGAAAGGACTTTAAGATCATGTAGTTCCAACCCCCTGCCATGGGCAGTGATGTCTCATACTAGACCATGTCTCCCAAGGTTCTGTCCAACCTGGCTTTGAACACTGCCAGGGGTGGAGCATTTACCACTTCTCTGGGCAGCCTGTTCCAGAGCCACATCACCCTTACAGTAAAGAACTTCTTCCTTATATCTTATCTGAACTTCTGTTCAAGTTTGAACCCATTGTCTCTTGTCCTGTCACTACATCATATTTTCTCTGCTAGGTAGTAGGATGTAAGTACATTGTTCACCTTCTCAAAATAGTTACTGGATGAATTTAAGTTGTCAGAACAAATTTGAGACCTCTCTCCGCAGAGTTGAGACACCTTCACCAACCTTTTCTAATGGCTCATTCTTTGAGTCATTTCATAAATATATTTGTAGCAGCCACTCTAGAAGGGCACAACATTAATCTATCTTCAGGTTAGTAATTTTCCCTTTTGTTTTTTTTCTTTCTTTTTGCAGATATATTGGAAAGGTAGAGGTGAAACATGAGGTCTTCTGAAAGAGGTTTCTTTATCTTCTGTGTGAAGCTTTGATGCGATTTGCTTATCAGTTATAACTGTAAATAACAACTGCTATTTACAGAAACATGACACCGTTTGTTTTACTGGTACTTGAAAATCTTTGCATTTTAATGGTCTTTAAAACTGTTCTTTTCTGAGAGGAACTTTTTGGGTTTTCTTGACAGTGGTCTTGTTTGAGAAATAAGATTGGTGTGCAGGCATCTTCTGTCTCTCCTGAAGATGTACCGTGAGCTACAGCTCATTCCTTCTAGATGGTTCTGCCTAGTCTACTTTGCCAGCTACTGTTGGTCTGTCTTGGTACTTCCCAAATTCAGGAGCACAGGCTCAGATGCATGATCAGAAGTATTAGACTAATGGAAAAGTCACAGAAACATCTTTCAGACGATTGGTATAGTAGACTGGTGCTATGTAAAGACGTTCATGAGACAGAGATACCAGTGCAGCACACATAAGACCATCTACACAGTCTGTTAGCCAGAAGTTTGTTCACTGATTTGTCAAGTGTACAGAGCAGATTTAAGTTCTCAAATACAGACAGCTGCCAAAAGCCAGTCATGTCAATTTTATCAGAAACTCTGAACCTATTCCTTTCTTCTAGCGTCTATGGTTTAAAGGTTCTCTCTATCTTCTTGCATTTCACTCAGTGCAAAATGTGTATTGCCTGTTTTCAGAGTAGTCTGTCTTTTCTGTTCTGCTTTTTGTGTCATGGTGAGGTTTCTGAATATAAGGTAGAGTGAAAAAA
Organism: Forpus xanthops; assembly: GCA_032466535.1. Classification (NCBI taxonomy): domain Eukaryota; kingdom Metazoa; phylum Chordata; class Aves; order Psittaciformes; family Psittacidae; genus Forpus; species Forpus xanthops. The sequence goes on from JASSUY010033147.1 coordinate 30,294, forward strand.
ACTAGGTAATAAGGCTTAAAAGTATTTTGAGTCCATTTCTGTGCAAGGCAGACTTAGTTTTATCCAGAACTACTTTTATGCTATAATACCCTGAAGGTAATTCTGGAGCCTCTTAGCCCATAAGCCATGCCATTGTACTGAGAAAGCACTTCTTTCTGATAGCTTTTGCTAAATGATATTAGCTGTGACTATATGTAAAATGTTCCTGACAGAGGTTTGTTTTATACAAGGATTTGTTTATATCTTACACACCTCCATTTCTCTACCTTCATGTTTAACTGCTTTTATCTGTAGAAAGTTCTTTTTAATGTCTGATTTAGATCACCTTGGCTGTGATTTCGGCATGTTGATGCTTTTCAGAGCATAGGTTATTCTCTTCCTCTTACACTCACTTTTTACAGGCGTAAAGATTTCTTAGGCTGCCTGTTGCTAGAGTTTTCTCTGTAGAATAGACAAAGTTTCATTTTTTCCTCATAACTTACTTGATCAGACTTTATGCTTTTCTTCCCAGCTCTCTCCATTTAGTTTACTTCTTTCTCAAAAAGCATTGCACAAAGCTGGATGGACCACTTCAGCTGAGACCTACATACTGCTTAGTAGCACTGGAGTGGTTTGTCTCTTTGCCTTTATTTTCTTAAGAGATTGCTGGTTTTGTCCTACCTCCTTTTAGCTTTAGTATTTCTTCCAATAGAGTTGCCTGCTATTTCTGAGTGCAGTTGTGCTTTGTTAATCTGCTGTTCTATTTCCTGCTTTTCCTAAGTCCCTTGGTTTCTAGCATTTTATGATCAGTATAAATGAAAACCTTGAGTAAAGATACCCTAACGTCTTCCTAAACTACTTTCATTTGTAACAATGTTTTGAGGTTTTTGAGAGAAATTATGGAGTGATTTCTGCAAGCCTACTAGTGCCATAATGTTCAGATGAGAGAAAGCCAGCCATTCTCACCTTCAGTGCTATGACTTACATAATTACTGGAATGACTTATAAAGAGTGTTTTAACGTATGACGTACTAAGAAAAAAATCATGTAACTATTTCTTTCTGGATTCTTTTTTATTAATCTTCAAGCATTTGAAGTAGAATGCAATTATTTTGCTTTGAGCTCCAAGATTGAGTTAGCCAATTTAAAACGGGTTAATGAAAATCATTACAATTAAATAGACATTAAGAAGTCATCAAGGCCCAGATCATCTCCAATTGTACAGGGCAGAAATTGAAATCAGTGGGAAGAGAAAGCCTCTTGCACAACTGTTGTGCTACTTCAGGGATCCTGGAGAATTCTACTTGCGAGCTTCTCATAGGTATGGAGGTGGGCATTACTTAATCATAATAGATTGAAACTACCTTTCCTTGATAATTTCCAAGCAAAAAGTAGATAGAGAAGGATGTTGCTGTTTCTGTAGAGTTTTAGGTGAAATAGAAACATAAAGTAATTGGTTGTCATCTGTTAAAATATGTGCAAGTTGTTGAATACAGGTTACCCTGTAAATCTTCTAGGGCTCTCATAAGATAATTGGAGAGTAAGTGGGTTGCAACACTTGTCATGCTGTTAAATTATTATTAAATGGTGCATTGGTTTGGTCACATAGGCCAGTTCTGATGCTGAAATTTGGTATCGTCCATCTGACTCTAACTATGCCATGGCTACTGCTGCCAAATTGCCTAGCTATTGTTTAAATTAGTTCTTGTAATCTTGCCTAAGAAGGCTTCCCTTGTATTTGAAGGTGTCAACTTATTCATTTCTCAACTCTATTCCATCTGTGATATGCTGTGAGACTACTGGCACATTTACAGAATGCCTGTCTCCCTCATCTTCTTCAAATTCTTCCGTCCTAAAACCCCATGTGCTTTACAACAAGTGAGCTTAGTTTGAATGTTGTTTATTACCTGGGCCTCTTTTTTGATGCTTAAGTCCTATCTTACTGCAGAGAAGGACCTTGTCTACCCGTATGGTTTTCCTCCTACTGAATTCTTAAGTCCCCTACCTGCAAAACTAGCAACACAAAACCTGACTGCCTCTCTCCCAGCAGTTCCTGAGAAATTTTGCTTTCCCCATCATTAAATTGGTAATATTTTTATTATGGTATTTCATCTCTCCATCCTTCCTTGCAGCCCATGTTATGCCAAGAGATCTGTATTTAAAAATATCATAGAATCATAGAATAGTTGGGGTTGGAAAGGACCTTAAGATAATCCAGTTCCAACCCCCCTGCCAGGGGCAGGGACACCTCACAGTAAACCATGCCACCCAAGGCTCTCTCCAACCCAGCCTTGAACACCGCCAGTGATGGAGCATTCACAACTTCCCTGGGCAACCCATTCCAGTGCCTCACCAC